>OX637863.1:42416930-42471578 GCA_951802705.1 Netelia virgata | reverse complement strand
TAACTCGGGATATCAAACTGTCATCACGATCCAAATTTTAGACCGAAGGAACGAACCTCGCGAACGAAAATCGCGAAGTTCGCTTCTTGGGATTGAAAAATGCGCTTCTTACCTCTTTGTACTTTTTTCTTTTTACAGTTTTTAGCCTTAAGAATATTCTATTAAAAATGGTATAGATATTTTTTAAATTGGCTGAGTTATAGCGGTTTCGAGAGGTTGGCACGTATCAGGTAGAAATTCCATTATCGTTTTAGAGCGTTCTAGGCGTCGTCGGGTCCAAACTGCAGGAAAAACTTCAATCGTTTTTTCTCGAAATCACTTTTTTCAATCTTGCGGTTACGATATCGCAGCACTCGTTAAATCGATCGTCTTGGAATTTAAAAGGCTCATTCGACGCACAATGCTTCGAGTCTCCGAAACCCTCCCAACCAAAACATAACGATTTGGAGGACATTAGACGGGATTGAAAAAGGACGTGAGATTCAAAATTTCGTATACCTATTGGAATAATATTTGTTTTGACACGATCGAGGCTCGTCGATACCAATAAACGTTTGTTTTTTTGTTCTCCGTAATCAAATATGCGAAACACCATACTTTGAGCTTGATCAACATCTTTGATCTGATTAATTTGTCTTCTACTTGAAATTATTTTCATATCTGAATTCCTACAGCGGCTATCGACCCAGCGATCTCAAGTGTAATCTCCTACACTTTGAAACGAGTACTGGATGATTCTCTTAACCCCAGCAGTTATCGAGATATACGTTGCACAACAAAACAATGAAAATCTTAATAGGATGGACTATCTACAATTTTAATGAACGTATAACTTTTTGTTTATCCACCGTGGATTTACGTCAGCTACGTTATATTTTATGCAACCCTACGATCCACTTCGCTAATAGGTTTATCCAATATAGGGGAAATATCGAATGAATGGTTCGGTCTAACGAATGTACTATCCTTATTCCTCGAAAATGTAAATTTCAATTATAAACGCGTGGATTAGATTCTAGTTTGCATGATAAAAAAATAATAATAACGGACAAGTTTGTACATTTTTTCGTAATGAATCTCCATAATAAAGAGTCGAACAAGTTTAAAGCTTATGAATTTCATTGTAAAACAATATCAAGCTCGATAATTGTCTTAAGTACTCAATCTATACTGTACGTCTTTTCTTTATGTGTCCAGATACAATATAGTATATGTATGTGGTTATAGGCAATATACGGAGTTAGATGGGAATATATCGGTACATATGTACCATAAAGTGTAGGTATACGTACGTATAAAGCCATACGTGGCCTTTTATAGATCTATCGGTCGCGGTCAGGCTTTGTCGGGAGATCAGAGCTAGGCAGGTCTAATATTTTCCGCAGGGTGTACGTATAACGAATCCGGTGAACTTTTCACCGGGGTTGGACGGCCGATAAAAAAGGTCCGGCGTTGCTCGATGCGCGACCAGGGCTCGGAGGTTCGCTACACACGCGGAGGGGCTCAAACTGTTAACCAGGACTCCGCGCTGTGTTATGCCACCGCGTCGTCGTGCTTTCTCGTTGCCCTCGCACGGTACCATTGCGAAAAGCTTCGAGAGTTCCTCGTGGGCCTTCCCTCCGACCGCGCAATTTCCCCAACACCCTCTGATCTAATTCTCTCCCATCCACTTTCGGGATCATTCCACCAGGACCCTCGCTCGCAGACCGACGTCTGCTTCAGCTCTAGCGTTCTCCGTCCGACATTGCCGTATTCAATTATTTTGGATATCCTCGCTATAATTTTGTCTCGATTTTTCAGCACGGAAGAGGAAATGTTTCGCTCCAAGAGGTTGGAAATATAAAATGGGAGCGGGGGTGAACGTACCGGTGAAAATGGAAATCAAAGTTTACGGTTGTTCGGTTCATTTCGAGCTTTAGCTATTACATTTGACGAAAAATAAGCACAGGAATATGTGAAAATTGATAACAAAAAAATGCTTGCAAATACGTCGACGCGGAAGTTAAGCGGATAATGTTTTCTAGTAATTTGACGTCTCAATTCATTTGGGATCGTTGGTAGGAATTGTATCGGTTCTCAAGAAGCGGAAAGCGGATCGTACCGATGGGAAACACGTTTCGCGAAGTTCCGATCGGCCACTATCGGCGGTATTCGACCGAGATGCAAGCGAGGATTGGGCGCAGTGAAAGGGATACGGGACAGCGACTTTAGTGCTCCGCTAGATAATATCAAGCTCGGAAGTTTACGGAAATGGGAATGGTGGTATGGCAGTTCGAATGGGAATAGTTAGTACGACGTGTTGTCGTCTCTACGACTCACCAGGATGTGTCGCAGGCGTGAGTGAGCGTGAGATAGCGAGCCCCGAGGCCGTAAAATGTTCTCAGCACCCCCAGGCTGTTGCCGAGCGAGTGGCCACCCTCGACTCCGATCAGACTGGCAATCTTGCCCTCGCGATGGGCCTCGATCAAACCTGCGAGCAGACAAAAATATTATACGCCGTAATAAAACACAAAATTGTTTCGTAGTACGGAGAAAATGGACGGATCGATGAATTTTTATTCGATCGAATCGAGGATACCTAAGTATTTGTTCGCGACTTTCTGCGCCGATACTTTTTATTTCGTCATTTTTTGTTATTTTACGATTTTTTTTGTCTCGATATTGAAATATTCAATATCCTTTGAGTAGGATGTGCTCGGATCGTACAACGATTTATTGGCAAACCAACGTCTTTCATTTTTCCTGGGAGTTTTTGCTCAGTCGATCATTCAATATTTAAAAGAATGCAGAAAGATATATGCACAGAAGTTTTTCATGTTTTTTTTTGCATTTGACAGGCACGAAACATGACGAGAAGCCAAATTTGATCTGACTTTTCGACATTTTTGTTCAACGTGTTAATTGTCAGGAGAGCAGATTTTTCCTCACAATTTAGCGTCATGTTCTGCGGTCGTCTTCAGCTCGGAATTCGTTACGTACTTAACGGGAGTCTATTCGTGTACGAAGGTTGACCACGACTACACAAAATTTATTCGAGTCGGAGGGCAAATGGAAATTTACACAATTACATAAAATCGTAATTTGAGAAAATCTGAACTCGTTTATGTATTGCTCCATTTTACCTTACTATAGTTTATACGATAGTTTTCAATCGTGCTGACTCCAAAATAATCAGTATTTTCGAATAGACGAGTGAAAAATCCAAGAAAACTTCGCAGGCAATAAGTATTTTTAATTGGTTTCACGAACTGGCAAAGATAAAAAAAATCTGTGGATGCTGCGAAGAAATTTGACTGGGTTTATGATAAAGTTTCCCCAAGGCGAAGATATTTTACCGTATTAAAAATTTTCCACGTAGATTGTCGAAGAATTCGTCCTACGATATTTACTAATTCATCGAACGGCCGAAAGCAAAATACTATTGAAAACAAGAATTTCACTTTTAAGAGAACATGTGCACTGAATATTTTTTCTCGAAATAGCCTTTTTCACATTCACATTTTAGTTGAACCACTCTCGCGTTTGCGGAAAGATTCTCCGCATACTGTTAGGCATGATGGGCAGTCGTAAAAAAGATACTGGCGGAATAATAAAACAACATACTCGTATCGAGACCTGCACCAGCGTTTTTTTTTTAACGCGAAACGATCCACTTTTTCTCAGCTTATACCGTTTATGTGGTATCCTTTCGCCACCATTTGCTAAAAGAGTTTTTCGTTGAAAATTTCTTACAATTTTTACAATTTATGTCAAATTCCCGCGAAATTGTTTTCACTATTTTTACCCATTCTTCCATATTGTAAACAGGTTTGAATAGATTTATCGATATTTTAGTTGTCTAAAACGATAGAATTGTGAAATCGATCGATTTTTAAGAAAACAAAACGATTTGTCTTTCAATGATGTATTTTCCGATGCGAAATAGTGTAAAAGTAAAAATTAGTTACTTTGGTAGGGTGACGATATTACATACAGGTAAGTCACACGCGAGGTAACGTATCCTTCTTATTGTTAGACGTCTTAAAATTTTGGCGTCATCGGGAAAAATTACTGAGGTCTCTTCTCTTAAGGGTAAATAACCGATCTCATGGAAAAGTCAGAAAAAACTATTCGAGGTCACCAGTTACGCGATCTGGACTTACGTAGACTTCGTGACCCCGATATTCCCATGTCCTAATGTGAACTATAGTGATATAGATGCATTGGCTTACATGTGTGTCGGTTATGTACCTATACGAACCATTTATGTATATATATATATAGGGACATTGTACCTATATTTACATATAGGTATAACCAAAATACACGCGAGCTACATACGCAGTGGGAGGATTGTGGGGGCACCTATGTATGTACCAGATACCATTCATTCCTTGTATTTTTCTCGGATTTTTCTCGGATTTTTCTCAGTTGCGGGCTCCATCCGAGTATAGTATAACGGGCTTCGTGCAACGATTTGTTCGTTTTTCCTTCTTCTGTTTCGTTTTCCTTTTTTTTTTGTTTCGTTTTTCTGTTCGGTAGTTTTTTACTTTTTTCTCAAAAACTTTCCTCGTACCGCACACAATCTAGGTCGTATTTAAAAACTTTGCTTTCACACGGATTAACTTCTTGGTTCTTTTAACGATGACCGAGGAGTCATGAATCAATGAAAAGACGGGTACCTATTACTCCGACGATTTTCACTCAATTTCACCAAAGTGCATCTCCGAATGCGCACTGCGTAATCTTACTTGTAATCTTACGAAAACAACCCTCTTGCTTAAATCTCATCTCTTCTCAATGAATACTAGCGGTTTTCTTTTTTCCTCGGTGATCGTTCGAAATTGATATCGGGCTTGACGTTCGGATGAAAATAAAATGATGTTTTATCGAATTATTCCATATAATAATGGTAATAATAAGAAAGAATAAACAATAATATATAAAGATAATAAATAATAGATAATTATTTGTGTTTTATGAGAAACCTGCTGATCGAACGTTTTAGCACAATCAAAGACTCATTAAACTTGCAAGCAATTCATTAAACAATATTTATTTGTCGCGAATTGTGCGTGATAGGCACAAATTGCACAATTACGCTCCGTATTTGCGACAACTGGTGCAATATTTAATTAAACATAAATTTTGTTTCGCTGAAAACTTTCGCCTCGGCACGAAAAGTTCTTGACGGAAACGTACAAAGTTTTCCCGTGCTGAATCCGTTATCATGGGCTTCTTCCTTCAAGAGGAAATACAAGATGGCGAATGCAAAGAAGAAGGAACGAAGAAGAAGAGCAAAAAGGTCTCGAGGCACGATGGAGATGACGAGAGGTTGAAACAAAGTAAAAGATATCCGTCCACAAGTGGAAAACAAAAGAAGTTAAAATAGAGAAAAGTCAGGAGAACGACCGGTGGTGATGGGTGAGTGGCTTGGGGGGATGAAGACGAGAAAAATAAGATAAAAATAAAGCAAACACGCAAGCAACACCTTGGCGTAAACAGCTAGAGCTGAGAATATAGCATCGAAAGTTGGCCAGGAAAACATGGCCGTTCCTCTCTGTCTCTATCTCGAGCGTTATTCCCTTCCCACACTATGTATTTTCTGTATATATGTACATACATGGATGTGGTACGATATATGTGGACGTGTACAATATCCTCCTCGGGCTTGTTCACCCTCGCGAATTTTATAAAGTAGAAACTTTCGAGTTGTAACGCGGCCTCGGAAGCGGTTTTTCCTCCCTTTTTTTCGTCCATTTCACTCGCTCCTATCTTCCAGCTTCAATCTTATCCGTCCGCGCTCCTATCGTCTAGCTGTAAAACGTATTAATCTTCCCCCACCAATTTTCTCCACGTAGACGAACGACTTAACCTCATAGTCAGCAGATCGCTTTTTTTAAATCTTTCGTTCGTGCGCTTATCGAAGCCCGTTTCACGTTTGTATTGTTATTTTGTTAATACCGAAAGTGTAATAAAAAATAGGGATCATTAAAGAATCATCGATAATTTCTATTTCGTCGATTGTAATATAAGAATGAAAAAAAAAACAAAAATTAATAAAAAGAGGATATTTTCCAAATTATTATTCGACGTTATTTTATGAACATTTTGTTTTCCTGATTAGAAATTGGCAGTTATAACTGCGGGCGACGGGCTACAAAGTCGGATGGCAACGAGTTGCCTCCCATCACAGGGTAAAAGTTTTTTTTTTCAACGATTAACCTTAAGCCTCGAGAAGCACCGCTGACGGGAGTAAGAGGAACGGGAGGTGAAGGGCAATTGCCCTTTGAACCGGCATCGAGCTGCTGGTGACTCGCAATGTATAGTGACGTATTTTTTTTCATTCTAAGAAAAAACGAGGTAAAAATCTTCTTCCGGGTAACTCGATGTTACTTTCAGTTCAAATAAAAGAAAATATTTTTTAACCAAATGCTTAAAGAAAATTTATAACAATATTTTCATCATTATAATAAATTGTATAACAATATTTATAATATGATGAAAATTTAAAATAAACGCGTTTCCATTTTATTAATATAATTGTTAATTTAGAAAATTTGTAACACTATTCACAGCTATATTTATATAGCCAAGGAAAAGTGATTATTGCAAAAGAATTATTATGTCTAATAATAATGAAATATTTTTTAAAAGTGATTTTCAGATGTATTTTCATCAGACAAACTATGGTAATTTGCCTGTGACAAAATCCGCCAAGGCTATTAATAACACGGCTGCACCACATTAACCTGAATTTACATTAATAAAATTACGAGCGATACATAAAATAGATAAAATTTCAATTTCATAAAATATAATTACACCTCGTAGGACCGCATTAATTAATTTGATATCGAATATTTGTGTGCATAGCTCACCTCTAACCGATGTGACGAGGGTCAAGTGTTGAGCATTCATTTCGGCAAGCCTCCTGATCACGTCGATTTGCTCGAGTGACAATTGAACCGCGTTCAATTGGGCCGCCCCACACGGCACGTATGCCGACCAGAACTGCAAGCAAATCGAATAATTTCTATACACGTATTACGACAAGACATATACAGACGTATTACGTCGATGTCTATTATTATTATTATTATTCCGTTTTTCCTATTTTTGTTTAATCCTTCCGAGTGACGGGATTTTCACCACGGATTCAAAAACGTTTTTCATCCCCTCGTTCTTCTCCGTCCTCTGGTCAACGTCGTATTAGCGACGCGCAACATATGGGCGCACGAAATCCGGATCACGTTGATTGTCCAATCGAACGATGTTGTGCCCTATCGAACAATTGAACAATCGAGCTCCATTGAATTGAGTGGAGAGGGGGAAAACCAGCCGAGGGACACGAATGGTCGGCTGCAACACGTTTATAGAGAGGTTTCCGACATTGTACGATCTACGTGACTATGACCTAATGGACCCAGCGTTTAGCCAGGTGTATATTGAAACGTTAAAGCCTGCCAATGGAATATCTATATCGACAATGAGGAAACAGAAGGACCGCACGGTAATTCGAATTACGTGGAAACGAGAACGAGCGACTGTGTTTTTTTTTCTCATTTCACCTTGTTTTTCAAAGAAATCTGAAGTCCTGGTGTAATACAGGATTAGCAAATATACAAATCCACGGGACCTCTCTTTTTTATTAGCTTTACTTTGTGATCAAAATATTTTAGTTTGTGACAAAAAGCTTTTGCAGATTTTTATCCGATGGTTTATTAGTCGTCATAAATAGAAAAAACATGATTGTACGTATACCCACGTGGCAAATATCGTCGTGTTCTTGTTTAACTAGGAGAACAAAAATGCAATTTTTCATTTCAGACATATAGGTGAAAAGTCTTTTGACCAAGCCATCGTCGACGTATTCTTCTAACTCGTTTATAACATTATCGAATGGTATAAAGAATTTTTGTCCCGACGGTATAAAGAATTTTTGTCCTTCAAAAAGCTCCTTCGGAAAGAGTATTTTTTTACGGTAACCTCCAGTACAATCTCTTTAACGAAGCTTCGAAGCTGAATATCGTGGGTGCGCTCATTCGACGACGATGTCGTCAAGAAAAAATCGACCCGGTCGTTCGATGTATTGAAGGCCGACGGTCCAATTAGAAGGTCGAAAAATCGATTGTTTTTTATTGCTCAAATCAATGCCTCAGATATTCAAGAATATGTACACAAAAATTCGTAGTCAAATTCTAAGTATTTGCACAGATACAGAGCCGAGCGCAGTGGGGCGTCGAGCAGCTGCGGGCCCTTTGTCGTAGTGCTCCGGCCGTTGACCGTTTACTTTAAAGCTCGTTTTCTTAACTTTTCGTTTTTACGATTTTACCTAATTTGTGTACAGGAGTGCAAAAAAACTAAACGACCAATCGATTACATTGAAATTGCGTTATCTTCAGTGTCGTTTTTTTCTTCTGTGTGAGCTAAAAAATCTCGAAAAAGTTTTTGTAAGCTACTTTTGTACCCCCGTTGAAGTGATTTTTGTTTCTTGAAAAATCACGTTTTTTAAAAACATTTACATAAAAATTAAGAATCTTCTTTGTGACTTTTTTCACAAAACAATTACGAGCTATATGTTGTAAACAACTTGGATACTTCAGTGGCGAGGCGCTCTACGAATCCATTTATAACTTGGGTTATAATAGATTGTTGGACATTATACAATTTCTTTTTTTCGTTAAAATACACATCAAACTATCTCCAAATGTTCATTTAGCTAATTGTTTTTTTCCCCGTTCTACAACGCTTCGTGAAAACGGCTTGATTTGGGCCGTCCAATTGGACCGTCGGCCTTAAATCATAAGGAAATTTACAGAACGTAGGGTGTTTGTTCACCGGGGAATCATCAAAAAGACCACGAATCTTAAAAAAATGATTATTTAAATTAAGCAGTATAAATTTTTTGCGTGCACGTATATGCTTTCATTCGTGCGAAGCTGGAAAATCCAGTCGATTGTCAGTTCGCGCCAGTGGGCATTAGATAACTTTGATGATAGTGACGGAACCGTAAGCGGCAGCTCTCGAGCTTTTCATGAGAGAGAGAGAGACAGGGAACGAAAGCTCGATGTAGCATGCATACATAGTGCAAGATTCGAGGCCGTATCTCTACAAGAAGCCTTGGAGAGAGGGAGACAGATGGAGAGAGATGAGCGAACGAGAACGAAACTGGAGGTTCGAAAATCCGAGGGATGCTCCGGGGCTTGTCGGTTAATAAGCGGGAGGGCGCGATAAAGCCATCCAGCCGAAAGTGAGGTGGGAGCGGTTAGGCACAAGGTCCTGTGAATAGCGGTTTAAATGTGGGCGTCCTTCCAGAAGGAAAATGGATAACGTGCGTCAGACACCCCGATGGTTACGCATGTATGGCCCGCTCACGGAACACGTTACAAAACCTAACACCTCCATACGTTTTACTCTCCAGTCCCGTTCACACTTTCCATCTCACTTCCCCCTGAGTGTATTCGGTCTTTCGGATTAATTCGTATTTCTCAAACTTACACCGGACGGAGGCTACCGATCGTTATCTAGTTCCATAATTCTTATTTAAAAAGCTCGAATGGTTCATTCCTGAAATTTATCCATGCTCGCTTAATAATATTTTTTTCTCACTCGTTAATATTTTTCAATCGATTTAAAAATATATGCGATATATAAAGATAGAAATATTAAAGTATTAGGGAAACTTTGGCCTACTTTATTGATTTTATAGGGGGATACCCGATATATAGGTTTATAATCCGCTTCAGACAGGATACTGGTTATATGCTTTATCGCCTTTAAATTTTGTGCACTTTGGTGGCGGGCGACGGGCGCGGTGGTGAAATCAATTTGTTAGATACAACAATCCTATAAATACATATACTATATATGAGGTATTCCACGTCGAATCGGCAATCAAAAGCCCAGCAGGTTGTCGATTTTCATACAATTTTTTTCCCTCACAGTACTTGAAGAAAAAAACGAGTTTAAATGCCTTCAAAAAGAATTCAAATACAAATACCTCCAGAACAAGACATTTTAAGTAAGATTATAAGTACATCAAATTGTGCGGCTTAAACTACTCTTTCAGATAAAAATAATGAAAAAATTATTCCCAAATTTCTCGATGTTTTTTTTTGTTCCAATCACAAATATCGATTTTACATAAATTTCGACGATCCCGATTTCTTTTTTCAAATTTTTTCGAATTTTTCGTGCGATTTTGAAAAAATCGAGACTTGTCTCAGCGTGTAAGCTTTACTACTATTCTTTTTTTCAATATCGCACTTTAAAAATGATGGGAAAATCGAAATTTCTATGAAAGTCAATCAATATAGTAAGAGATTATGATAGAAACCCTTTACTCTTGACGATAATATAATTGTTAATTCGTGAGTCAAGATAATTATATAACTACATTTACATGGATACTAGGTTATGCAAACAATTTAAACATTTTGATCGTGCCATATATCAATTATTATTGATCCTTATTTTTACGATATTATTATTATTAATTATTCCCGTTCAAATGTTTTTGCAATACTATTATCGTTATATTATTTATTTTTGTTTCAAATATTTTCTGCAGGGCGTTATATTGCTACATATTATCTTTTATTTCTGCTGTATGATTTTTATTTGCATTTTCTTTTGTTCGCTCTATAAAATGCTATGATTGATGGCCCTTGAGGAGCTTATGCTTCAGGGTCGAATAAAATTTAATAACTAAAAATAAGTCATTTTATTAATGGATTGTTTGTTTTCGAGATTTGTATTCATACAAATTTGTCTGAAAATGCAAAGTTTTTCGCAATTGGATTTTCATTATTGCCGGGGATTATGCAATGTATTTGTTGGGTTCCGGGTATCCTTTTGGTTTGTTCGAAACTTGATTCCAAACTTTCATTGAAATTTCCATTTCCCCATCATTTTCAAAGTATGATATTGAAAAAAGAGTAAATATAGAGCTTCCACGATGAGAGAAGTGTAGATTTTTTTCGAAATCGCACAAGGTATTCGAAAAAGAATTGGCAAAAACATCGGTAACGGCTAAATTGATGAAAAATCGATATTTTTGATCGGATAAAAAAAACATCGAGAAATTTGAGAATCATTTTTTCGTTATTTGTGTCTCAAAGAGCAGTTCAAGACGCACAATTAGATGTATTTATAACCTTACTTTCTAAAGCAGGTTCGGCTTTAGAAAGTCAAAATAATCGATATTTTATTATTCGCTAAATCTATCCCAAATATATTCAAGAATATATTCTCAAAGTTTTAGAGGCCAATTCAAAGTATTTCCGAATAAGCCGAAGTGGTACGGCGTCCAGAAGGTATACGACCGCGAGGTAAATTTTGAAGCGCGATTTTTCGAATTTTCGTTTTTACGTTTTTGATTTACGGGAACGATTGCAAGACAACTATACGACCGATTGAAACGTATGAACGTTTATTATGTTCAGAATTAAATTCTATTTTAGCTATAACTAAAACATTATTTGAAAAGTTTGTTTAAATAATTTGTATAGCACGGTGAAATGAGTTTTTTCCTTTAAACGTGTTTTTTTTCAAACTTGCTAAAAATATAGAACTTTGCAACTTTTTCGGGTTTTTATAGGTGAGTCTAGAATAAAAACACATGAAAATAAAAAAAATTATTTGCGATGTTGGTTTCAGACAAGAATTAACGACCTCCACTTTTCTCGTAGTTGAGAAAATTCAGTAACGAGGCTTTGCACATAAAACATATTAATATTTTTGGATACAAACATTATTTCGTATTCTATAAATATACTAAAAACTATAGCAAAAAGTTCGCTATGGAGAGTTATTTCTTTCCGAAAAGCAGCGTTTTTAGGCCTTGTAAACGAGGACCTCCCTTAACATATTTTATTCTGGAGTTATTTGCATTTGAATTTTTTTTTTTAATGAATTTTCCGAAATTCATAACTGAAAAAATGGCGGAGAAAATGTAAAAATTTCGTGACTTGCTTTTTTCTTCAAGTACTATGAAGGATTTTTTTATTTGTCAAAATCGAAAACCTGCCGGTTTTTTATTGCCAATCGGACGTGGAATACCTCATATATATGTATATATATATACCGATATCCGATTCGCGGATCACTTTTCTCACTTCATTTCTGATTCTCTCTCTTTCCCTTTCTCTCTCCATTTTCGTCCATATTCTCATATCCAGTGTTCGACATAATTCCCGAACTCACTCTTGCACGGGCAAGCTTTTATATATATGGCTAGGTATATACATAAAAGCCATGAACACTGAACTTTTCCAATGCCGATTTATTTCCTAGGCTCAATGCGCACGGACCGAATCGACGTTCGGCAGTCTCTTTTTTTTGCCCCGGTTTTCTATGAATTTTCAAATACTGAGAAAAGCAGATCGCATCCAGAGAGTGCATCGAGTATGAGAGATCGAAAGAGCCGACGCACATTGCCTAGCTTTACCCTTTCTCGCTTATATCGCACCGAGAGATGCGAAGCGCTCATCTCTTCGGCCAGTGTGGAGTTTAATAGCTCACGCCACTCGGTATAGTGGAACGAGAGGATTATAGTGTATTCGAGGCGGAGGATTCGAGGACGGGAAAAGACGGTCCATGCAGAAAAAGCTATTATTTGGGATGTTCAGTTACGAATGAACGGGTAATTTAGTCCAACGATATCTTTATATTTCCCATTCAACGATCATTATTAAATCGGTCTACCCATTTTTCATCGCATCGAACCAATCGAATAAAATATTTATAATTATATTACATTTGCTATTTTTTCTTTTGATATTTTCGAACTGAGCTTTCGGGATTCGTGAATATTTTTTCGGAAATGCTTCCAAGATGATGAAATTACCTATACCAAATGAAAATAATTTTTTTTTGAATAAATTTCGATCGTCTTTGCGGGAATTGAAATAATTTATGACGGCGAAGATTGATTTTTATTTTTGTTTCCTTAATAATTTAGATAACCAGAGATGTCTGAAAACTTACGATAAATATAGGATATGATAATAAAAAAGCAATAAAATTATATCCCGTTTACGATGGAATGCGCCATATAAACGAGAGATGAGAAAAATGAGAAAAAACGAGAACGAAACGGAAACGTCAGTGAGAAAGAGAAAGGGAGAATTCTCGGTGAGGATTACGGGAAGAGATCTTAAAAAGAAAAAACTCGGACATGGTAATCCTCTACACCTAGGTATATATAGTACGAAACTTATTTCGATATGCATAAGTGAAAAAAAGAGAGAAAAATGGGTCGGAAGAAATGTAGCGATGAATTCTTTCGTCTCGGTGATTATACGAGACTGCCAAGTCAGGTTGCTCGGTTTTTCTTTGCATTGCGTTCATAAAATTCTCGAGTGAAAAATGAAATGTTAGCCGTTCTTTGAAAGGGAATGTGGGAAAATAATTAAAGGTCTGCGGAGATAATCGGAAAATTGAAAGTCATAGGGTGCGTGATAAAATAGAATATTGTTAAATGTTTACAAACATAGTTTGCGCGATTTTAAACATAATATTTAAGGTAGTACAGTCGGTACAGGCACGTTAAAAAATGAACATAATTTGAGTTTTTCGTATGAGCAATATTTCTAAAAATTCATGAACTTATCTAGTCTGAAGTTACATATACCATATAAAGTAACATTCAAAAGTCAAAACATAACATGGTAATTGAATTTAGATGAATTATTAGAACAGTCTTCTTGGCTGCAGTCAAAACCTTTTAGCAGCGCTTGTCTAATTTGGTCAGCTGATGCTATTTCATACCATCCTAACCTTTATAGTAGCAACGTTGATAGCGCGACTCGTTCGGCCGGTCTTGTTTCGCCGTTTATTTAATACTTGGAAAATTTATAACTTGGTAAGTATGTGGCAAAAAATGGTATTTTTTTCCCCAAAATCATCGTCAAGTGCTCGTTCATAATTTCTCAGTTTTTATCGTTTTCTGTTTGAGAATTTTGTAATTATTAATGGATATATTTTAAATTACATCCCGTGCTCTATGCAGAGTGTGTTAAAAATGCCATTTTCAATTGCGAATATCTCTGCAACGGGATGGTCAATGAGAGTTGAAATTTTACCAACTTGTGCTGGATATCCTAAACAATGTTAGTTCAAAAAATCAAAACTTTCTGTCACAGACCATTTTTTGAACGTACTACCTTAATCACACTTGTACTTTAATATATAATTCAAAGTATTTGTTTATTATATTATGTATCCAAAGAATTATTATTATTACTCGTATAAACGCGTTAATTTCGCCTCTAGAATAGATTCATCATTCACAACAATCCCACAGAGCGGAAAAAGTCTAATGGAAAATAGATAAATCGTTAATTACACGCGAATAATTTGATAAGAACGATCGAACCAATCTAGGTCATTCGTATGAAAGTGCGCATATATGTAAACTAAATACGGATATCAACGTCCCTTCGTCACCATTCGTAACAGCAATCTCTTGCCGCATCAATTATGAACTGTCGCACGGTAGATGAGTTGTCAGTTCCATTTTTCCTTATCCCTCGTTTCCCTTTCGAACAAAAGAATCGAGAACGTGGTCGTAAAGTGAGAGCGCAATTATAAAAAGGTTATGATACGATAACGAGGTATCGATAACGAGGTATTTAACGAGAAGCAATTCGTATTGATGAAAACATTTTTTTGAAATGTGTTCCATCTGACTTGTGCGAGCCTACACCCATACGGATGTACGTCTATTCGGAAATGGATCGAGATAAAGAGGGAAGCAAAAAATAGAGCTCGATACGACATCGATTTCAACAATGTGCAGCCGATTTTCCCTTCATGAAAAAGAAAAAAATCTCCTTCACGGCTCTGTTCCAACGAAAAAATTGTTCCAAATACATTCGAAATGTAACAAGAACACAAAGTATTTTTGTCGATGATACCAGACTAGTTCGGCGTAATTATTTTCTTTTATTTTCTATCCATTTTGTGCCAAATTGAATTATAAGAAAATAATACAAAATAATAATCATGTGATACGGCATTATAAATTATTATTTCCAGAAATAATTATACTTTTTGAAAATAATAATCTTGTCTAGCTTAACATAATTATTAATCTGTAATAAATATTCATATTTTTCAAAATAAATATAACGTATTCTGTTCAAATTCTTTTACTACTAACAATAAGTGTTTATTCGAGTTGTGGATATATCTTCGGTGAAAACCAGAGAGCATAGCACTTCCTGGTCCAAGGGATGATGGAAAAGTGGAAAAGACGTGCAGTGGGGGATGGTGGGAGGGAGGGAGGTAGAGGGAGGGAGAGAGAGAGAGAGAGAGCGAGAGAGAGATTGCTGATAGAATTCCCGAGGCCTCAGAGGAGCTTGTGTTTGCGTATCCTGGGAACAAGCCCGTCGACGTCGCGGAGCACAGAGCGAAAAAAGAGAAGCTTGAGAGAAGGAGTGAGAGAGAGGGAGTGAGAGAGAGGGAGAGAGAGTGGGTAGGTGTGTGTGTGTGCGTGTGTGTGTGTGTGTGTGCGTGTGTGTGTGCATGCTGTGTGGGTGTGTGCGCGCGCGTCCGCGTGTGTATGTACGTGAGAGAGAGAGGGAGAGAGAGAGAGAGAGAGAGAGAGAGAGAGAGAGAGAGAGAGAGAGAGAGAGAGAGAGAGAGAGAGAGACCGACAGACAGACAGAGAGACAAACATCGGAAATGAAGGTTTCGGCCAGCCGGAAAGAGCCCTTTCAGCGTTTCGTTAAAGCTCTACCCAAAGTCCGTTTGGTGAGAGAAAGTGAGGCAGAGAGAGGAAAGAACGTCACTGTGTGCGCTCTTTTGGACATTATTATTAAAATTGTTATTATATCCGATGGCATATATACACTGTCAGCAGTCGTGTTTCCTGGCTCTTCTCGACTTGGTTTCCGGTATATTATGCCGCTTTAATGAGAGATTACGAAATAAGCGAAATAGAAGCGACATCTGTCATGAATGTACTTTTAGATATTTTGCCTTTGATAAAACCTTACGTAAATATGCAACGTTTTCGAAATACATATAAAATTTGCAAATATTTCAACAATAATATTACGCAAAACTTGTTTTTTTCTTTTCATTAGTACGAACATTATACATTTTTTTAATCGAAACATTTTTCAAAAAGAAAAAGAAAAAAATATACATCCAATAACTCTATATAGCTAAGCTTCGGTCTTTGGCTTTGCGAATGGGTGAAAAGAGCACTCGCATTAATCACTTCATTAGCGGACGAGGGAGAAGAAGAGTCGTATTATTAATGCATCGGGAAAGTGGGCGTCGATTCGATTCGAGGGGGTGAGCTATCGCGAAGCCTATATATCGTTGGTTTCAGAGAATAAGGTTTCAGAGAAAGAGGGACGCGAGAAAGCTCGTTATATAGTGATTACAGTGAGCTGACAGTGACCCAACAAGGACGGGCTATTGCGTAACTATATCGAGTTCAGCCTATATACATGTACATGTATATAGGAGGAAGGTCATGACACAAAGTATTATAGGAGCCTGCACGCGAGAGTTCAAATGGTGGTGGGAAAGAGGGGTGGTGGGGAAAAATGGGGGTCAATGCATAGTCGAGAGAAGTTCAGAGGGTGCACGACGAAAGGAAGACGGGAAAGGGAGAGGAGTTTAGTGCCTGGAGTGGCGAGGGGGGGGGGGGCGATATAAAGCAACGTGGGGGCGGGCGAGAGAGAAAGAGGGAGAAGGAGAGTGCTAGTGAACAGATCGAAGTTTTACACTTTGAAAATAGCGCGGGTATTGGTATCGGGAGTTAGCGAAGAGCGTCAGCGACAGTGAATGGGGGTTGCCAAAGAGAGGGTAAAACAGTAAAAAGAAGGGAGTAAAGTGTACGAGGAGAAGCATAGAGAAAGAGAGAGAAAAATCAAGTGCCACAGAGTAGAAGAATAGCGAAGGGGAGGAAAAACGACGGGCGAAAGAGAACCAGAAGGAGAGCGGGACAAAGAGAAAGAGAATGGACGAGAAGTAAAGAGGAGAATGGGCCATAAATGGAAAAACTATGGGCGAAAGAGAAATAGGAAGAGGAATTGAACGAAGGAGGAAAAGGGAAAGAGGGAAAAGCCGCGAGTGATGAAGAGACGTGACCGGAAAATCGCGAGGGCAGAAGGGCCAAGAAAAGATAAAAGGGGGAAAAGCGACGATCGAACGTCGAAAAAGGGAAAACGGGGGGAAATGAAGTGCCACACGAGAGCGAGAAAATTAAAGAACGAATGAGCTAGGGACGGCAAGTGATGCGGGAACAATTAAGACCAAAGAAACAAAAAATAAGTCCAACTTGAAAAGCGAAGAGCGAAGGGAGGCGAGGGTACCTAATTGAAGATTGAAAGCGAATAGAGAAATCAAGTGTGGGGGGAAAAAATTAGAATGACAGAAAGAGAGGAGGCGGAGTGAAAAATGAAGAGGGAAGGGGGAGGTATATGTGGTGGGTGGAGATAATTGAAGGTGGAAAGCGGAGAGAAAGCAGGTAGGAGAGAAAAAAGAATCGACGATAATAGAAGAGGAACCAGAATGAATAATGGTGCAGGGGATAGGTAAAGAGGAGGAGGAGGAGGAGGAGGAGGAGGCGGATGAGGGTGGAAGAAAGTGGGAGAGAAAAAAGTTACGAGAAGATTCGTATTGAAAAATTAAAAGTAAAAAGGAGCGAGAAAGATAGGAGTAAGGAGCAAGAGACGAAATTAAGAACGAGAGTAAAATTGTTAAAGAGATGAGAGGAAGAGGGACGGAACGTCGAAGGGTGTGTGGCAAGGCACGCGCGAATTTACCGATACGTGTGTGTGCGTGCGTGTGTGTGTGTGCGGGCGTGTGATTAACAACCGCCCCGTCTGGTGTGACCTAATTATTGGCGCGCTACCTATATATGCACGTGTGTCTCTCTCTCTGTGTGTGTGTGTGTGTGTGTGTGTGTGTGTGTGTGTGTGTGTGTGTGTGTGTGTGTGTGTGTGTGTGTGTGTGTGTGTGTGTGTGTGTGTGTGTGTGTGTGTGTGTGTGTGTGTGTGTGTGTGTGTGTGTGTGTGTGTGTGTGTGTGTGTGTGTGTGTGTGTGTGTGTGTGTGTGTGTGTGTGTGTGTGTGTGTGTGTGTATAACATGGGATGCGATCAGCGCAGCACATTCTCTCCTCTACGAATAGAGCGCATTATGGCCGTAGTTGTGCTATATATGTATCACGTAGAATCGTGCTGGTGCTCTCTCTCTCTTAGCCTCTCCGTACACGTCGCCGGAGCCACTATCTGTGTCCAGGTCGCCCACTCTCATTGTCAGCCCGCTCAGTCCAACCAACCGTACGGACTTTACTCGTACACCGATAAAGCAACGCGATCTACATATATACTTATGTGTGGTTGTCGGTGTGGGTGTGTGCGAGCGTGTACGTACGGTGTGAAAGCTAAAGCAGAGCAGCCGTGGAGGTAGAGAGCCTCGCTCTGTAATCTCGAAACGTGATTGGCATATCGACACCTGCCAACTGCGAGTCTTCCGAGCGCCCGTCCGGCCATTCCCTGAGTAGACTTTGTCAACTGTGAACTTTGAAACTTCGATGAGCGCGATAGTGCCAGCGAACTGGAAATCACAGCTCTTGCGCGATATACGGGGGCTCGAGTGCTTTTACGATGTAATAGCGATCTTCGAGTATTTAGCGAAAGTTTTAGATGTGCGGCTGACATACCTATACCTATATATGTGTATATATGAATATGTAAATATGTAATTTGCGTATGCACGTATTAGTGTGTAGGAGTGCACATGTAATATCTTTGAGGACTTGATTTCCATCCGAAACTCGCGTATCAGCCAGGGCCGTGAAAGTTGGTCCAGTTACGTGTTGACTGAAGGTGCAATCAGGGCTTGGCGAAGACAACGACGAAAAGAAATTGAAAAAGATTGAACCTTATAGGAACTTTAAATACTCAAATAATTGGGGCAAAATAACACGTTCATCCTACTTTGAGTAATCGAAGAGAGGAATTCCTAATTTATAGGTAGGTAATCACTTGGTTTTTACCGATTTCTTCGAATAGTTTCATCTTGCTACCCTTAACAGTGAGCGATCGAGGTCACGGTTATAATGACGTAACGATAATCCTTCATGAAGAAACTCTTTTGCCGAGTACAAATATCGACGTTGAAACAACTTTATCGCTTATTGCAGGGTTTCCTTAATTTCTTCGTTGGAATTTAATTGCGAGGTCTTGAGCCAACCCGGTCGTCTAACTCCGGGATATTTAGCGGGACTCTTTGAACGAGAAAGTGTGGCGTAGCGTAAGATCTTTGGCAAAAGGAAGCCTGGCGTGCTTGTTATGAATGAGCAATTTTATGGCAAAGTGGAGAACCCAAGAGTTGTATCGATGGACTGGTTTTTTATGTCAATAATGATGATAGTACCTAATAATGATAATAATAACGTCGACAACAATAATCATGATAACAATATCGAAGTACCCAAAACGATAAAAATAATTGTCGTTATTTTTATCTCCGCGATTTCCACAAGCTCGCAATTCTTCCCTCCGTTCGATGCAGTTAGTATCAATCATCATCGAACCGAGCATAACGTACAATAGTCATCAATGGTAAACACGCGGCTCATCCCTAAAACGAATTGTACACTCGAGTGTGGCCGCATGATTCCGCCACGACGTTCACGAGTCCGCGACCAATTGAAATTCTGGATCAATGGCTATATCATAAACGTTTAAGTGGCTCCTCACTGCGATTCAATTGGGAACGCGAGAGAGAGAGAGAGAGAGAGAGTGAGCGAGCGTGAGGTTGGTGAGTCGTCGAGGGATGAAGGAGGATGAGAGGAGATATACGTACATAGGAAGACAGGACTGTTGGTACTTTGTCCGCTAATCGCCAATGGACGCCCATAGTCCTCGTACCGCATTATGCCAGTCTGCGGGCTGTATAGAGCTATATATCGGTATGTAGGAAATCGACAAACCGTCGATTTCCCATGGCACCTTGGCCATCAAAGTTCTACGATACAAGGATAGAGAGTGAGTGAGAGGGAGAGTGGGAGGAAGGGAGGGAGAGAGAGAGAGAGAGAGAGAGAGCGAGAGAGAGGGAGTGGGGTGGAGGTTGAAGGAGTAGAGAGAGAGAGAGAGAGAGAGAGAGAGAGAGAGAGAGAGAGAGAGAGAGAGAGAGAGACGATTATCGTACCGATTGGGAGAGAGATCCGATGTATATGTGGGAATAGTTGCAATACATCTCGATTAATAGACCAAGAGGGAGAGACGAAATCATGCTCGCACATCGTCGAGGATGCGTATCTGGTATGATCGATTAGGTACCATGGCGTCTTTGAAAGTTTCATTATGCTTAGGTAATGCGGAAAATCCTTAGTGGGTACACAGGCGAAGCTTATACGATCGGTCGAGAATCGTGTGGAATTTCGACGGCATTCGATTCGATCGTTGTGAGACTCGAGGGGTTGAATAGATACTCGGGTAAGGTCATCTATATTTAATAACTCGCGAACTATTGTAACGACTCTATGTACATTCCTGTACCGCCTTTCCCATAATAAAAGCTTATATACCTAATCTCTTTTCCCGCTAACCACCATCTCCTCTGCTTACTCCGCAGTCCTACGGAGCCCTGTTACTCTTGTGCGCGACATCCCTTTATTGTCAGTTCCAAACTCTTTCTTTCAAACCCTTTCTTAATCCCATCCGCTTTGTAACGAGTGATTTGAAGTAAACCGCGAAATTCGTTATTCCCTTGGTAGGGATATCTTGTTTGGATAGTGGGGAAAGCCAGCAACTCACTCCCAATGAGAGATTCTTGCTCTCTTTCGTCCCGGGTCCATCATCGAGACTACTTGTCAATCGACACGCTGCGTATTCACCTGGTGCTTGGAAGGAAAGTATCGAGGAACGAACCTTATCTCACTTGCCAAGTCAGCAAGGCATCCATGACGGGGATCGTCAACTCCAATTCAAAACGAGCATCAAAAGGGAGGCATCGGATCCTCAGGCCCGGGAAGGGACGAAAGGGCTCATCAAGTGAGGCCGAACGAACGTTACACGACAAAGACGAAGAAACTGGGCAACCAAAGAACCCAAAATGAATTCACACAAATAAGTCGAACGAAACCACCCCAGAATTGAATATTTATATGTCTAATAAGATTGAGTGTATGTGTGTGATAAAAAAGTGATCGGTTGTGTGTACAAAGAGTGACATCGATTAAGAAGGAGAAAAATTTGCAATAATCAAAATAAATGTGTAACGTTACAGCTTTTTCCAAATTAGTTTTCGTCCGACGCCAACGCTATTAAGACCTCT
This sequence comes from Netelia virgata, assembly GCA_951802705.1. Classification (NCBI taxonomy): domain Eukaryota; kingdom Metazoa; phylum Arthropoda; class Insecta; order Hymenoptera; family Ichneumonidae; genus Netelia; species Netelia virgata. Next base: position 42,450,290 of record OX637863.1, on the reverse strand, counting down.
CATACCGAGTCATTTTCTTTACCTGGTCATTAAAAATACAAATTTCCAATTCAACTAAACTAACTCTGATTATTCGCTGCACCATCCAACATCGTCACACTCTCGTGGAAAAAAATACATCGAAAAATAGACGTCAAGTGTAGAACTTACTGTATTTTTTTACTCTGAATATATTCAATATTTACCTAAATATCTTGAATATATGTTGAATGTATAATTTTTCTTGGAATAAAAAATAAAAGTTTTTTATTTCACGAAGGACATGGTAAGAACCGATAGAATTGGAAGAACAAACGATCAATCGAAGAAATAATTGATTCTTAATGAATTATTCGAAATATTGAATATATTGATTATGACCGATCTCAAAATCGACCAAAACATCAATTTCTTATTCTTCAGTAAATCGCGATCCAAGAAATGAATCTATTTTCAAAGAAAACAATAAATATGAAGCGTAGTGTAAGAATTTGAATTTTTCAATATTTCCCGCCCGAAAGAAAAAGTTTGCCCTCGTAACAATGTTATAGATCTATTATTAATTCCTTTTGCCAGATTAATGACAAGATTAACAATCAATGTTCGTGGGCGTTACGAGAAATGAAAACGAGAAATCTAAAGAAGTAAATTGATGGTAGATAGCGTAAGATGGAAGAAAGAAAGAATAACGCAAGAAAAGTTTGTTAAGGGAACGGTTCTCGAGAGGTGGAGGAGGCTGGGATGGAAAAGTCCAAGTAGTGAGACAAGATCGAAGAATCGTCGTCCTGCGGATCCTCGAGAGCGTTTTCTTCCGTTAGTTCGCGACTACGAGGAGAAATGCTTGAGATCTCGAGGTGAGAGAGATAAAGAAGAAGTAGGGTAGGTAGGGGGTAGGTAGAGCCGGCTGGAGAGGGAGACAGGGTGGATGGAAAGATGGAATCTCTCGATAGGAAAGAGAAATCTCGGAGCCAGATCTATCTATCTCCTGATTGCCAATATCTTGCCGGGGATGCTGCTGTTGGCGCGTTCGTTTATATACAGCACGCTTATACTGTAGGTATATGTCATGGTACATAGGACAGTTTATACGGTGCAGCCATACCGGGAAAGAAGTTACGACCTGCTCTACTGCGGAATCCTTTGTCCGGATATAAGAATTAGCGCTCACTTGTTGACCTCCATTTTTGTCGCTACCGTCGTAACTAGAAGAAATGTTGTCGCACGAAGGCTCTCGATGGAGCAATGGTGAAAAATAGCGTGTATCAAACGAGAGGCTCGAGCGAGTTATTTTCCTCTGGAAAAATGTGAGGATCTTACCCCCGAGAGACCCCGGCGGTCTGGTGATATAACAATGACATCCGAGAGTTATTAAATGATTCGTGTCGAAAAATCGAAATTGTAATTTTTTTTAATATCTCCAATTATTTATAACCATTATCATACGATCCGAATTCAAGCGTATGTATATTATACATACAAATTGATGATTATAATACTAGTGAGTTGAACTTTAACTTAAACACATTCGACCGTGTGAAAAAATATTATTTTTCATATCTTTCATACGTATTCTTTTTATAACTTTGAAATTATACTGTTTAACCATTTTTATTTGTAAATTATATCGTTCTCTTGTTAATGGCCCAATTATTTGTCCTTTATTTGTAATTTTAAAAAAACTATGGCCCTTCCGTATTTAATGCCCTTTCTGAGATCCCTCCCTACGATACTATAGAAAAAGGTTTCATTAACTCACCTGAGCTCCGACAAGCCCAGCGCGTAATCTCGGAATATCCGTATGACTCCAGTCTGATCTAGCCCAGGGATCGACTCGTCCGAGATCGCTGCTTAGATTCACCTCGCCGAGTTGATTGTGCACGAATTTTCTGACATTCCAGGGCAGGTCGTTGTGACTAATGAGAAAAAAATAAATCCCGATAAACAAGGCCGATAGAAGTATCGAGAACGAATAAATGGAAATGTGATGAGCATACGTTTGTTTTGCGGAATGGTGAAAGCAATAATCACAATAGCCGTTAATTAAGATCAAAATAACTGAAATCGTATTAATAATAATAAGCCTTACTTTGTTACACCAAATTATCATTGGCTAATTTTTTCAAACGTCCATGGCATGGCCACTAAAAAATCTGATTTAACCCGATGAAAAATATAATTTGTTTTATGTTGTTTTTATTACTTTGAAATCATAAATCACTCGTAGTCACAATTTTTTCAATAATTAGAACACTTCGATCCACGTCGACCGACGAGCTCAAACTTTCACGAATGATTGGCCGCGAAATATAATTTTTATTTATGGATAATTTATAAGTGATCAAAAATATATATATTTGTTGCATTTGGTCCGTATACGTAGATCCGGGACATTGCGATTTCGAAACACAGTGTGAAAAATAAAAATAAATGGAAAAAGCGTAAATGATTAATTAATTACCCATCGATCAGGGGCACTTCGGTGAGAATCCTCCTGATAACGTCGAGCCTCTGTTGATGTGTGGCCGGTGCCGATTGCAACAACAACGGTAAGCACAAACCCCCGAGAAGAAGAGCACCGACGAGTAATAATATAGGCGCTAGCACGCGGCATCTCTTTCGCGGTGTCTGATCCCTACGGTCTTTACTACTTCCGCTGCTCGGTGAATCCTCCCAGGGTGGTGGTAATCGCACCGTTCCGTTGCACGGTGCAACATCTGGCAGTTCTGTTAGGCACGTTGTCTGCAATCAAATCAAAGATACGTTCGCGTATTTATTAATTAATCGTGCCAAATATTAACTGCAATGTCAATGGGATTGATATTTGAAAATAAAGAGCAACGTTACTGCAATATCCCCTTCGATTATAATTTAAAAAAAAAGATTTTTGTTTCCATTTTTTAAAAGTATAATATTTCAAAAGTATTCCCTGAGAATTTTAGACAAATCGGGGCTTTATTTATAAAGGTATACAACTTTGAGCGCAGCCGCGTCGTGTGGGTTGAAGTAGCTCGGTAGCAGTAGCTGCGCGCTCGACGCAAGCTTTAAACGCATTCTTCTCGGAAGCACGTTTTCAAAGTCGGTGACCATTGTAATTCAAAGACCACTCGACGGATTTTAATATAATTTATGCAGCTCATTGAAAGCATAAAAACTAGTACCTGATCAAAGGATTTTTTTTTATTATTAAAACTTATATTTTTTACAGGCAATGAGCTAGTGCTTTTTTCGTAAAAACCCGCGAGTAACGTATCACTGGCCGCCATTTTATCGATGTCGGAAAAAAGCTTCGGTTAGGTACTAGATTAACTATTAAATTAAAGATTTTATTTCATTGATTTTAGATGAACTAGTTAAGAGTTAAGATGGTCACCGTAAATCATGATTTGTGGAACAGAGTCCAACAAAATATGGCGATAACTTGGTCATCAAAGAATATTAATTTTTTTATTTTTTGTCATATAAAGTTAAAACATAACTTAATAACTTAATAACTTTGTGGTGTTTTATCAAATAAGTTAAACTACCGTAAAAAGAACATTATTGAAAATACTCATTTTTTCACGCCGCTGACTAGCCCTAACCCCTTAATATTGAGACAGGTTTTTCTTTCTCGCACCTGCCACGGCCTGGACCAAGGGCTAGCAGGCCTCTTCCGGCTTGTTTGAATAAATGTCAATAATTTTTATATGAAAATAGTTGGGCGCCAGTTAGCCCAATTTGACAAACGTTTTGTCAAATAATTCAGCTTTCACAATACCTTTGTACAAATTTACGTAGTTGACGCGACAGTGAACTACACAATTAACGCAATAGACGAGGATAGATTCGACAGACCTAAGATAGATTCGACAGACCTAAGATAGATTCGACAGAAATATAACTTTATAAGACAATGACTGAAGATGATCCTTACGTGACACTCTCGCTTTCGTCCATTTCCCCCTCTTTTCGGGATCTAGCCCTAATTGATCTCATATTGTAGGATCGATAATTACTTGCCGTTACGCTAAGGAAATATCTTTATATTTTACATTCCCGTCACAATATATTTCAACAATTGTGAGATTTTCAAATCGAAAGAAACATTGATCAATGGATTATTCTATTTATCAATTTGGCGTGACATCAATCTTTTTAAATAAATATTAATTTGCAGTAAATTATTCCCAAAATAATTTGAAGCATATTTTCATATTTTATTGTAATATTAAAATATCAATTAATTTTATAATAATTATAAGAGTCGTCAATTGAATTGAACAAAATCGCATTTATTGAAATGATTATATACGTTCGTTATATGGATCATCAAGTTTCTAATGAGATACCTACTTTTGTATTTCACTTTTTCCCTCAAACGTTAATTATTATAAGATTATTCTCGTGGATAATAAGTTGCTTAAAAACCGCGACCGAATTAAAAACATCGAGTCAAACTAAATTTGCCGATTGTAAAAGATATTTCCGAGACTAGCTGACGCGCGAAAGTACTATCGAGTAAAAAAAAATAGCAGCTTGCCGAAGAATTATTTGCCACGGTAGGATGACCGATTAAATTGAAATTCAATAAAAACTTTGGCATTAGGTGCGTCAGAATCGGGAACAACAACAAATTTGTTGATTTATTCAGTTTGCGGTATCCCGTGACAAACTCTCGCTAATACGATTAAGAGATAATTGTTTGTCTTCGTTGCTCCCTCGTGGCACGTGTACATCGTCTTGGCTCATCGTGCATGCGTTTGTCTAACGAAGGCTCAAGGTACTCAAACCGAAAGTTGGTGTCGTATGCAAACCCGCGGAATAAACTTGACGATCCTCCGTTGCGAACGCCAACCGACGGCCTTGTCTCATGAATCGAACTTTACGCGATATTGTTTTATGACTGTTGGGGATTTACAGCGAATACGTATGTATATAATGCTACGAAACATGTCCAAAACCCCGAGTAAAGACGAAGTGGCGCAGCTCACCAATGTGTCATCATAGTTCCTCCTGTGGTTACGTCGTGTTACTTCGAAAGTTGCACTCTGCAATATTTCATCGAGTAAACCGTACATATATATATGGAGCTTTTGAACAATTTCCGAAACTCTCTTACGAGTTTCACGATCAATATATATTACCTACGTGATACGCGTCCTTCTGTCGGAGCTGCGAGATTTTGCATTGAATCGAACTAAAACTTTGAAGAGATAAACTATCACGGTTGTTGAGGTTTTCAGAGACTTACTTCTCGCAGATAAGTAAATGATAGTTATTGTTATTCATTTAGTTCGGGTACAATATTTATCTACGAAACAATATTTACATGTCCCCAAGCTATCAGTGAAATTGTAAAAATGAAAGAGAAAGAAATTGTCGCGCGAGGGAATAATCTATTTACTCCATTTTTACGTTTACGATTTGTTTTCTACCGTCTTAAAGCAAACACGGTGATTAAAATGGGAATAATATTGTTTCTCGATTATTTTATTCACAGTTTTTCTTTAATTACACACAACTAATATTCTTATTGTCAGCCTCGACGCGACAAATTTTTAAGCTGCAGATTGCAACAAAATCTAAAATCTAAACTAAAATTAAACGATAAGTACCTACGCCACCCTCGTAATACTAGAATTAAAGCCATATAGTCCTTTCTCGCAAGTTCGCGATAGTTTCCAGTCGATACTTCGTGTACTGGGAATAGAATTTGTTTTTTAATAAGTTCGCAAGTTAACTTCGTCGTTGTCGTCGCGTCGTCGACACATTTGGCCAGCTTTGATTCTATCGTGAACTTTACCTGCAGCATCGTATAGGATGTCATACGCAGGACGCTAGAGGCCAAAGTAGGTATATAAATAACGCGAGTATACGTCAGAAAGCTCCCGGGATATGTATTCAATATACCACGCACGGGTATATAGGTATGTAGCACTCGCAGTCGTATACATATACATACGTTGAATATACATAGGTAGGTATATAGCGAGAGTATGCGTTATTCGGACGGACGCTCGTGTAGGCTTCCACATCCAGCGGTGGGGAACAGAACGTTCCGAATGTTTTAAGTGTAATGGAGCCCTGATATGATGAAGTACTGAAGCAGCGGGAATACAGAGCTCTGATTGTGAGAGAAAAAAAGGTTGCCACGTCACGTCGTCTCGTGCGTCTCGGGCTCTTTTAACGCGACGTGCTTTGATCCGACGAGAATGGCGGCACGACGTCTCCGCCGTTCGGTGGTACGTAGGTACCTCTACCTACCCGCGAACCTGGACTTCAGGTTTGTCAAAAGAAAAAGAAAAGGTATTGTTCGACTCAAGTCGTGCAGGGATCGGCAAAGCCGACGGCACGAAGGAGACAATTATTGGCATGCCACTTTTCACAGATGTACGGCGTGAGTAAGTCCTTGAATCACGCAGAATGAAATTAATTAATTTTTTTTACGTACCATTGATAATAATTTGTAAATAAATATCTCTCATAACGGAAGTTGATGTTATTTTAAAGTTGAATATCGTGTATATTTCAATAATAGTCACGTTATTGGCATGAATGTAAACATAAAATTAATAATGGAAAAAACGTAATTGGGAGATTGTTTGTTTAAAAAAGTACAATAGAGATACAAAACGAAATATTTTTTAATTTAGTTCCACTACTTTTCCTGTTCTAAGTTTTCGTACCTAGTATTTGTTCTCGACCCTGTAATTCGCCGCCGCAGGTAATTTATCCCATGCTCCGTGACCATGAACGATTAACTGAATTGTCGGTGGCCAATGAGTGCACCGTCCGATCTAAATAGCAGTAAACTGCAGCGTCATCCCTTGGAACGCAATTAGGTCGTGTAGTAACGTGGTCCGTGGACCGTTAAATACAGAATCTCGCGAGTCGAAAACATCTCGGAAGATCGCATTTGCAACTTGGAAGTATCCGAGTGTTCTGCCATCTTCGCGACATCTCCGGCGAGAAAAGTATGAATACACATGTACCATACGACGCGAGTTCGGCCTGGGTTTTCCGCAAAGCTAACTCGAGGTTCGAGTCTGGTCGAGTCGAATGACTCTTCGACCGTACGACAGTTCTAGACTTCTTGCATTTGTTTCCTTTTTTCTACTTTTTATGCATCTCGACAGTTCATCGATGCCGTAAATTTTGCCGGGACATACGTTCGACACTTTCCTGCTTCGAATTCGAAATTTGATACTAAAAGATGTCGCCACGATGCTGCCCCTTGTGCCGTAGACGAAACGGGAATCTAATGAATATGCTATAGTCACGGAGGCATTATACCTACTTATGGCGGCAATATATTCACGGAAGTGTTATGGTCACGATGATGTTGCAGCCATATAGGTGCTCGAGTCACAGAGGTGCTATGGCCACGAAGATACTACAGCCACGGAAGCGATATAGTTACGGTATGACAAATGACAAATTTCGAAAAATCATATTTGCGCTTTTAGATTATTCATAAAAAAAAACCTATAATACTCTTTACGAAACGATCACTGTCGCAAATACTGCTGAATTACTCGAAGAAAGATTATTTGCCCTTTCTCCATGCAATTCGTAATTACGATGCGATAAAATCATTTCGAATGGTTTTTCATTTCGCCGCTGACTATCTCTGCTTCCAATCTCTCTTTTCCCATTCCTTTTTCAGAACGCGAATACCGAGCAAGTGCGTACATAACTCGCGAACGGATAAAACGCCCGAGCCATAATCGTTACACGGCCATCGTAACCATACAACTGTCAACGATAGTACATCAGTACAATCAATGGAAGTTTATTTTTTTTTATTTCCAAAGAGTAGGACAACTAGCCCCAGATCGCAAAAGCCAATGTCGACCGTTATATCCGGAAGCGTGGTATATCAGTTGATGTTTGAGTGTTTACGATCCCAACATAGCCAGCCCGTTACTTAATTTCAAACAAAATTGCGCTTATAAAATTTACGAACGTGTACATCAAATTGACAACTGTTTTAATGCTTAATGTTTATCGTCGATAAAATTTTATTGATTCAAGTCAATCATTTTTGTCGCGACCCGGATTTTCTATGCACATAAGACCAAAGCCCCTGGAACTTTTGCAAACGGTCACGATGGCGGCGAAACCTTTTTATTATATCGATAGATATACGATATACATATGTATATACATATGTGTATACACACCCCCATTATATATCTGGCTCTTCGAGCGACCAATGGTGCGTTGTCAGCAAAATGCTCGTATATGCAGTCGTAGCAGCGTCATCAGGGGCTTCTTCCGGGTATGTTATATATTTATCTATATAGCTGTAGCTGCCATTACCGATCGGATCTTAAATCCTTTTTTTCCATTATCGTCGATTCGATCCAACGTCCATAAACGGATTAGGCTCTATCAAGTCGGTGAAAATGATCAGTGAGTCATTGGATCGGAGGGGCATCGAATATCGTAAGACACACTATGCACATGTTGCATTTAGTTTACAATGAAAGAACATAAAATATATATACATATCTACTTCACTAGATAGAATCGAATTGAAACGTAGTATGTAATAAGTTTCAGTTCGTGAAATCTTAATACTTCGATGAAAGAAGCGAGAATAATTTATTGTATTCGAATTAAAATTAGGAACGAATAATTATTGCGTATTTATGTTAATCACGGGGATTGACGTTGCAAAATTATCAGGACATTTGTTTGACTGCAGTACAGACAAGGGAAAATCATTTTTTGTTCTCTTACCTAAATCAATTTACAAAAACGTACCTATAACATTGTTTGGCACGATATTCGAATTTATAAATAATCAATAATTAGGAACGTGATAAATATTTTTTCCTTTTGAACACATAGATTTTTGGCATGACAAATGGTTGAAGGATGTCCGGAACGATGCAGTTCGAAGTAGGTGGGACCAGCCCAGTCGAACGAATCTCTATTAGTTTTCTTCTGTTTTTATCGTCGACGACGATGTTGAAAGCGTCTGGGGAAATCGAGAATTGCCGCTACCACACACGACCGCGGGCGTATTCATGCCCTTTCGTAGCTGTAGAATTAATAACCGAAGAGCCCCCGGGAAGTAGTCCCACGTGTTATTAATTCCGATGGTGGAAAAAAAGAAAAAAATGCCGACATATTATTGTCGTAGATGATATTTAGGTGCGTTGCAGTTGAGCATTTATCGATTTCATCGCATTTATTGACTCTTCCGATACTCGGGAGGGAGTTCGAAATAAAGTTAAAAAAGAACCGGTCCCGGATGAACGTATTGCAAAGTGAATAGAGATGAAAAGCGTGGAACAGAACACGGATCATACATTTTTTAAATGTATTTTACAAAATTTCCATCAACTTATAAAATTCATTTTTTATCTTTTTTATGACAATAATTTGGTAGTGGGAGGTTTATTAAAATAACGTCAGATGACTTAATTTTGTCAACGGTATGCCGTAGGTACCCACCCACTTGACACTAAACGTGGTAGAAATTTATGGCGAGTAGTTCAACGCAGCAAAAATGTTATCTCATTCTTATGTTCAATTTTGGCTTTACCAAATTGTACGAGTCATTGAAAGGATAAATTAAATTTTTTTAAAACGATCGTACGAGCGACGATCATATCGCGAATCACTTACAATAAGATTTTCCGCCACTTTGGTAAGAGTCAAAGAAAGAATTGGCAAATGGTTCGTACGTTATAGGTCCACAAATAGGAAAACGATATCTTGTTGTTGAGGTGGTAGCTTTTTGTGACAATTATGCAGTTTAGGGACTTTTCCAAGGAATCTTTTGAAATTGATCGTTTTATGAAAAACTACATTTTGACAGTAAAAATTATATTACAATAAACAACAATCGAGTTGCAATAATGATTGGCATTGGCACAGAAGTCCAAAAAATGAGAATTTGGATACGTTTACAAATTTGACAGATACCCAATCTTGCACTGAATTAAACAAGTATTAAACAATAACAAAAAATATTTTGTTGCCCGCACTGTTGATTTGTTTATTTAAAAATCTATTGTAGTTTTTTTAACGTCGACAACTTTAGCACTTCATTACATGGGTCGAATAATTAAAAAAAATTGTAATGAAATATTTATCAGTCAACATGCTTTTCTTTCATGTTTCTTTTATAATTGTGAGAATGTTATTGTAATTTATTTCAATTCTCAATAGTATTTCCTTTTATGTAAAGATATTCGATTTTTGATAACAAATATTAATTTACTTTGTTAATTAAATATTGTTAAAGTTAATTATTAATTATTTTCTCGAAAAAGTAATTCGATTCGATTTTTAAGTATGTCATCAGTCTCGTGTATACTCGATGAATTTTTTTAAAGCTTCTAAAGTCATGAAATACAATTCACCAAAACAAGACCGTACGTTCGTGTTTTCAATATGCGAATGGCACGTGAGTATTCATAACTTGTAAACGTAGGTATAAAATAGCCGAGCCATAATCGTAACGCCGCCATCAGCGATAGTACATCGACCCAATAAATGGAACCATTTTTTTCATTCGAAATAGTGGCCGTGCACGAAGCAAAGGGATCGAAAAGGCCAACCACGACTCTCGTTTGCACGATCTCTATATGTACAGGTTGACTGGGATATTTACGATACACAAGGTGAATTATTTGGCTTACGGTGGTGCAAGTCAACAATAATAAATAATAGAAAAATATCGTATAAAGGAAAAATAAATTAAACGAATGAATTTCAAAAAAGCATGATATCATATTAGATTCATACCATGAATTGAAAAATGAAGTAATTAGAAAATAAAGTGATGAAAATTCTCGTACAAACCTCGTTTGTTTACCATGAAAAAAGGGTACTACTACTATCGATCACGTGATTCCCTTTTCTGCGTTTTTTGTCTTCAACACGGAACAAATATTCAAAAATTAATCGGAATTCCAATAGGAAAAAATTCCTTCTCTAAATTAATCGGGGTTTGACGTAAAAAAATATCAAATTCCTAGCCCTATTCTTGCGTTAACATGATTTGATGGCAAAAAAATCTCCATCTAACCCGGATTCTTGTGAAAAAAATGAAAATTCCCTGACATCGTTATTTCTTTTTTTACATTTTGTCCCAAAAAAATAATGGTAGAAAAGAATAGAAAGGGGAAATGCATCCAGGGTGCAATGGAATTGGAATTTGCTCGCTGCTGCGTCGTTCTTGTGGTGGGGGTTAGGAGAGTTCGGTGGGAAAACTAACAATAAAATGGGCGGGGGTCTCTCGGCTTTAGCGATGAATCATGAGGCCGTTCGTCCAGCTTTCTCTCTCTCTCTCTCTCTCTCTCTCTCTCTCTCTCTCTCTCTCTCTCTCTCTCTCCTTTCTTGCATGCTCTCGTTGCTCTCTCGCGGCTGTGCCAAACACCCACGCGTTGACCTCGCTATATACCTATATGCACGTATATTGCATGTATATGCGCGAGTGTATGTATATAGTGGGACCAGTTCAGTCGCACTTTTGTTCGCTTCTCAGAGCTTCCTGCAAGCTCGCGGTTTACCCTTGGACCGGGAAATGTTTTTCACTCGAGTCGACGGGAGAAAAATCGTGGAGAGCGTTACGCCACGGAGGGATGTAAATTCATCGAAAAATTCGGTGCTAGAATATAAAGAATGAATAAGACACGCAGGCGTACTAATAATCGTACGAATGAACAGTGAAATGAAAAATAAATCGATCGAGTAAAAAAAATTCTAATAAATGGACTAATAAACTGACTAATACGGACAAATTTTACCGAATATCTTTTTAACTTTATAATTTAATTTTTTTATTTCGTATCTTAAATTCTATCCGTTGGAACATTTTTGGCTTCGCGCGGTCTGTTGTTTCTTTCTTTCCTTTCGACAAGTTCTAGCAACGATATAAATCCGTACAAAATGCTGACCTATCTGCTCGTATTATCGACAAACGTACGAAAGACGTTGGTATTACAAGTTCGAGAAACATTTTGGCAATAATCCTACGCCAGAAGCCCCGTGGTTCTCTGGCAGTATTCTTATCGAGAAGGAAACGTATCCTGCTGGTAGTCCTCACAAGCCAAATACGTGTCCAGTATTTGAATGACACCAATCATTTTTTCGTTATTTTCCAAACACTTTTGACAATTCGAACGACTGGTTCTTCTTCATCCCAAATATTATTTTTAACTAAACATATCAATCTAACAATTATTTTCCGTTGTTAAATCATGATTGGCCCCGTGTATAAACGTATATTTCGCCTCAAATAAACGTATAAAAATAAAACTTGCGCAATAACAATTGAATGTAAGGGGATGGAAAATACGAGAACAAATACTACGGATCAGTGGACAATTTTTGGCAACGATAATTGAATAATGTTTCTTGAATCTCAGAAAGGATAAATATTTTTCTCGTATCATAAATTGTGCGAAAGTTTTTGCATAAATATTTCAAAAATCCCAGTTTTTTTCGTTTTTCCGTGTAAATCGCAGAGATAGGAACGACAAAGGTTTGAGAATTTTTATTGCCACAAGAATAATTCCTTTGTAAACGTAAAATTGACAAACAAACTTTATCGTAGATTACGGACTTTTTGAGAAACTTTTGGAAGTTTCTCGAAACTTCCTGACACGCGTTTGAACGGAGCGCGCCTCGTTCGACAAGGCTTCCTCGTTTGTAAGGAAAAAGTAGCTCAGGAGGGAAGGGGGCGGCGTCGAGATAGAGAGAGAGAGAGAGAGAGAGAGAGAGTACCCAAGCAACATCAGTGCTGAAGGAAAGAGTAGACACGAGAGAGAGAGGTCAGAAGCAAGAAAAAAATATCGAGACAGAGTGAGAGGAAGTGAACGCTTTAAGAGACTCTCGCCCTTAAAATGTGGCTTCCTGGTAACCGGACCCCTGGACCACTTTGGTGTTTCTTCCTCTCTCTCTCTCTCTCTTTTTCTCGACCCTCTGCCATACAACGTACGACTTGTCTATGCTGTCCGCTGCTCGCCTCTGGACGAGCTTTCCTTTTTTTTCCTCTTTGTTTTCATGTCTTTTCTGCGTTTTTTCTACCTACTCGGCTTTCTTTCGCTACGTATAGCTGTCTTAGCTTCGCCTATTATACGCATTCCACGTCAACTATGTAGCTCGACCATTCCAAAATCGTGCTATTTTTTACTCTGGACGTATACGTCTTATTTTGGTCAAACCCGAAGCGAGGTGATCGAGAAATCACCGGGCAAGGTGACCGGAAGAAGAATGTATGTACCGGAAACGTGCGAGGCTGGTTCGCCAGAAATTGGCTAAGGGTGATTTTAATCATTTTTTTAAGGGCAGCGTGACATTGATATTGTCAAAACTTAGCGTCGAGGAAAAGATGATAAAGAAGAAAAATGATAAAAGAAAAGATGCGTTAAGGCAACCGGAAGAAGAAGGGTTCTACCAGAAACGAGCGACGTTCGTTTAGAAACTGATGAAGGGTGGATTTTTCTTTCAAAGGACAGCGTGATACTGAAATTGTCACAAATCAATGACAAAGAAAAAACGTAAGACGAAGAAGAAGGACGATATAACCGCCGACGATGAAGATATCCTTTAAGAGAAGAAGGGGCAGAGGATGGAGGAGTGGTAGAGAGATTGTGACGAAGGTGTGCTCATGAGACTGGCAGTAATGTAGCCACAGGCAGTCGACATTATGTAACGACATTCGAGAGCGACGAGGCGTTAACTGATTCTTCCACCTTGTTACATATAAGTATACGAATATTCAAGCCGACGCATCTCCAGACAAAAGGGAGGCGATGAAGAAGAGAAACCGTGATAAAGCTTACAGTTTGTAGGTAGGTATTATTATTATGCACCACCCTCAATGCTAAATCGAGAGCCAGACGTTAAAGCAGTGAAAGCTACTGTCTCTCTCAAACGCCTTGGGACATTTCCACACGCTTGTATAAGTGGGTTAAGCGACGAGGGGTTAATGGGAAATCCTGCGAGAAAAAAAAATCCCCTGTACATCACGGAAATAAAAGACAATATTCTCATCGAATTAGCAGCCCAGGAAACTTCAAGGAGCAATTGTCGCGGAATGCTTTGCCTTTGGAAACGAATTGACCGTCTTTCGTCTCTCTTTTTAATTTTATCACAATGCTATAAAAATTGTTCGCTCATAAGTCGACGCGTAAAAATCGTTTTCCATGGTAAGATATCATTCGTTAATTGATACATTGGTATGGAAACTATAACTGATAATGCAGTTACAATTAAAATTGTTTCTCTTAAGAAAAATCTCTGCACATCGAATTGATGGCGGATCGATTTTTCGGAAGCTGTACATTGTTCGAGGCTCACGTGTCTCGCGTCGAAAATCTTGTTCATTGCCGGTTTAAAAAATACGATGAAATCATTTTTTCATAATATGTAATAAGAATATCCTCTCAAGTAAATTCGTAAATGTTCCGAGGGTGAAATTCGTATCAAGACAAACTTGTTCGCTGTTAGTTTAATCTCTTTAAGAGGTTAAAGCTTGTCGGCATTTCCAAAAAATTGAATTTTTGTGTTCGCATTTTCTAAAAGTACAACGTTTAAAAAGTATTCCCTGAAAATTTTAGACAAATCGGGGCATTATTTATGAAGATACGCAAGTTTGAGCGCAGCCGCATCGAGTGGGTAAAAGTAGGTAGGTAGTGGTAGCTGCACGCTCGACGCAAACTTTAAACACGTTTTTCTCGATAGCACGTTTTTAAAATCGGTGATCACTTTGTATCACTTATTCTGTACATAATTGTCTGGTCCTTGAACGAAGCATTTTTATCTGCGGTAAATAGTTTTTATTTTATAGCCGTAATATACTTATGGCTAGAATTGTGGTCGACAAAACAATTGCCTTTGAACATCCGCCATTTTCTCAGAAATCAAAATTTTTATTAACCTTTCATTCAAAGACCGTATAATGGGATATGCTAATGAACCCCGTTCGTTTTTTTATTTCGGATGATCCAGTGACGAGCACGCAGTGATCACCGCAAACCCCCTTTTTTATTTCGACCCCTCGCAGACTGTCTAGTATCTCGCCTATTTATTATTATTTTGTCATGAAAATTTTATTCTATGTTCTTAACATATGTGTCGTTTATGTGGAAAAATATTTATCAAAAAATAATAAAGTTTAAAAAAAAATCTCAAAAAACGATTTTTCGGGCGTTACAAGTAGCTCTAAATCCTCAAATAATCGATTCAACGAAGGCTCATAGTTTCACATCGAACGTTTACGAATTTACGTTTAAACCGATCGTATCTAATTTCCTTTGTCATTGTGCGTTTCGCGTGAGGCTGTTCGCTCTTTGATCATCGATTTGTATTACACGGTCAATTAATTTATATTACCGAAATAACCAAGATTAGCGATTCGATTATATACCGAGAGAATTTATTAGTGGCATCCACGAGCCGGCGCGGTTCAATAACGGACGTGTTAAATATAGTTAGTGTTCGCAGAATTGTACCAGAAGATAAGCTTCGTTCGAATGGAAATAAAGTGAAAAATATTGTATCATTAAAATAACTATTGGTAAAAATATACTTGTACGATATAAACAAAATTCCAAGTTCATCGATTTTTTGAATTTTTTCAACTTCAATTTATAAAAATTAATCCAAATGTTGCTCCTCGTATGTCTTTCGTTAATATTGGTATAAACAATATTTTTGCTCATAACAAATATAGTTAGTGCTCACAGAACCATAGTGCAGATAAGCTTTATTCAAGTGGAAACGTATGTTTTCTGAAAATTATTATTAATAACAATATTGTAAGTAAAATATGAATGTTCAATATTGAAAAAAAAATAATTTCAATTTAAACGAGATTTTTTCAATTTTGTATATAACGAGTCCAAAAATTCATGAGAAAATGTACTTTTTTATTGTTTAAAATAATGTCTAAACGTTTAATACATATTTTTTTGGATTCTTTTGTTTTCGTTCTTTTTTTTCATTTTTTTTGCTGTGTTTCGCTCTCTACGTCGCCGAACGAACAATCGACATCGAGCGAGGTGATGGGTGATGGGCCATGGTGGTCGCGAAATACAGAAATTTGCTCGTGAACGAGACGACAGGAGGGTCCGTGTAGGAGTGTAGTATCACGGTGATTTATCGAGTGTAAGGATAAGAGAGAGGGAGTTGTGCGACAGAGAATCAGACAGTCCCTGGTACCGGAGAAAAGTGGACACGAGAGAGTGGAGAGCGAGAGAGAGAGAGAGAGAGAGAGAGAGACGCGCGTGCGCCCGAAGACAGCAGAGACACTCGATATTTTGATCGTTCCCTATTGTACGCCTGAGCGTCGAGAGGCACTCTCTGCTTCTTCCATATATTACGAGTGTACGTACCCTCTCACACATATATGTATATATATATTGATATCGCATCAACACAAGCCAACGTGTTTCTCGAGAGAGGATGGAAAACGACGACTCGACTCGATTTCTGGTACGAACAACAGCTCGATGTTTTCATCGGATTCGTCCGAGATTTTTACTCGTTCTTCTTTTTCTTCCTTGAACTCGCCTGAATTGTATTTACGTTGACGATATTTATAGAATCACGATTTCGCCATTTTTCAGCTCGGTTAAACTCAAATATTGGATTTTCGATTTGTGCTCCGAAATAAAAAAAATCGTCTCGCGCTCGAAACTCGATGGCGGAGATACATATATAGATCTCGAACATTTTTTGATTTAGTTTTTCGATAGAAAATTTATCCACTGTGAAAGTTCCGTTCTGGCAACTTTTTCGATCGAGATTGTCGCGACGGGGATGAATCGACGAAGTCGAGATTTGTTCCATCATACTGATGCGATAAAAGCAAATTTGAACGCAGCGTGAAACCGCGATTTTGACTATTTTTTTAGGTCAATTTTTTTACGAGCTTCGTTGAACATTTTGGCAATTGTTCAACGGAGATCGCCGGAATATGAGTTCTGTCCAAATTTGGACCTCGATTTTGGCAATTTTCCGATCGTGATCTTCATGTCGTTCGGAAATTTCATGAATATATTTATTTTAAAAAAAAGTACCTACCAACGGCATGTTAGCAGTTTTCAACTTTCCTCGTCATGTTACAAGGGTACAATTACGGCCGAGCGAGAAAAGTTTGAGGTGAAGGATATGCGTTGAGCATAAATTTGTGGACCAAAAGTAATTATTTTTATTGTTATTGCTTTTCATTTTTTCATATTTTAACCATCGCAGGCATAATGCCGGAGACAGAGCACCTGTTTTATAATATATGCTATAAAACGAAAGGGAAAGCATATTAAAGAACGAAAAAATATTTCGCACACGATTTGAAAGTAGTGTCATTGACCCCGATCTTCCGGATGCATTTTTTATCGACTGAGAAATATCTTAACAAACTATTCTTGCCGAGACACTATGAACCCATTTAGGGTTGTGAAATTGTAGCCAGAGAAGAGTGCGTCCAAAAGCGGTAGAAAAAGATTTGCGAAGTAGGTGGCGCCACCGTTCGTTAAATAGCGTAACATCACGCGTCGTGCAAGAATCTTCTCTGTCCCGAGAACGACAAAGCACGAGAATGGAAGAGAGAGAGAGAGAGAGAGAGAGAGAGAGAGAGAGAGAGAGAGAGAGAGAGACCATACCGTTTGCACAATCGCTTGGAAGCAAACGAGGCCTTGATGGAAACTCGATACTAATTGTATCTTACTAGCTTGTCGACTATCGAGAGAGTAATTGAGGAGAAGGAGAGAGAGACAGAGAGAGAGGCTTACAACACACTCGAAAAGGGCACCCCTTTCCACTTCTCACGATGAAGATACTGGCCCTTTCTCAACTTCGTATCATCTTTGATCTCCGTCTCATCAACGTCACTAAATTCTGTTATACCCATTCATAATCTCCTTTCAATATCTCTCCACCAAATGCAAGCTTGGCGAAACATTATTTAGCGTTGAGATTATTATCGATGTTTTTGAAGTGCATCTTTTTCTGGCAGGGGGTAAGCCTAATTCGCGTCACGTAATCCGCGTCACGAAACGTGAAACGGGCAATAAGTGGGGGAATACTCTCCCCACTCTTAACCCCCCCACAGAGAGTAAGAGTAAAACGTTACGCAGCCGGTTGTGCCCTATACCCATACTACTCACGGCTGATTGCGAGCGTGGGGAGTAAGGCCAGCGGGTTCTTCGCTCTCGAGTGGCTGGCAGCTCCGTTATACACACCCACTACTAACTGCTGACATGAGTGTGGGAAGTAAAAGCAGCGCGTCATTGGCAGCTGCACGAAGTGTATTATTATATAGTATATCCGCTCCTCACTCTTCCCAAACTCGGCGAGTAAAGCAAGGGGGCGAGGTATTTATTTAACCCTACACCTCATGATTTAATTTTTCTACCTTCAAATGCATAATTGGGCTCTGCACTGACCACACACTTTTGTTGTTTATAAAACCGGTCCTATGTTGATAAACAAAGTTTCTGATACATGATTTTCTTCTTTTTTCATAACGAAGAGAATGGTGTATGAGAAATTTGATTTTATCCACATTTTGTTAATAAAAAATGCATTCGAAGACCGAAAGTTGGAAAAAATCAGCAATAAGCTCATTTTTGTTATAAAAATTTGTAACTTTTCAACCGTTCAACCGATAGTAAAATTTCAAGCGGTATTTTGAAGGAGAGTAATCAGACTATTGAAAAAATATTACTGTTGCTTTATGCAGTTAAAAAGTGTACTTATTTGGGCCATTGAAACCGATGAAAATGCGAAAACGAAAATTTTTTTATTATAAATTCTACAAAAAGTTAAACAAGAAAATAATTAATAACAGGATGAAGTACGTTATATAAATTTACTCGATTGCCGCACAATCGATGCAAAACGAAAGTTGGTGCTCTTAGCACATTGGTTGGCAAGCCGAAATCGCTGAAACCTCCGGTTCGGCGTCTCCCATCTCGTCCTCTGAACCGCTCCAAGCTTCTTCGTTGTCTTATTCATCGTCAGAACCTCTTTTTTTTTTAACGTAGCGATAACGTCCGATATGAAGCACAAATTACAGGTTCGAAACATTATCTGTACGAATGTTTTTTCATCCAATTTTTATTATTGTTTATTCCAATCCGCTAATAATATATTTGAATATTACCTACCCTCAGATTACGTTATAATATATATATAAAATATTGATTTCAATAAAAAATATAACATTCAACTTACCGTCACAAAAGTCGAAAGTTAACTCATAACTGGGCTCTGTACGTACCCCACACACGGTTTCGGAGTGTACTGCGTAACAGCTAATGATCAACTAAAGCAGCGATCGAAATTGTACTACTCACTGACTTTCAAGTTGACTTATGGTTTAGATCACAAGTCAATAATATAGCTCGCTAGTTTCTCAAAGGGGGACCCCCGTCATCCATTGTTAATATTACGACCTGTTAATCAACAGCTACAGAAGTTTCACTTCTAACGTGCGTGGCGGTCACGCGCCTGTTTTTTTAAATAGTGCAATATTGAAATAATAATCTCGACAAATGTTACTTAAAATTGGTGAAATATTCCAAAATTGGTTAATGACGTATTTTCCGAAATGTAATATTAATATTTTTCGATATAATAATATTCATTATTAAAGAATAAACAATAAAATACAGAAAAATGTCATTCGATGTTTCTTTTTTCTGTTTATCACATTTTTATTTACGTTTAAGAATTTTTTTATAAAATAAAATAATAAAAAAGAGTGAAATGAATATTCATGTTATATAGAAAAATTATTCGACGACAGAATACATTCTCATGATTAATAACACCATACAGAATAACGAAATATTTTTCATCGAGTTTTATATGTCGGGGCATAAACTGCAAAATTTCAAAGAATGTATTTTATTTCACCCTCGATTGATGTCGTACGTGACTTTCGCGTCGTTTTATCGTCTCCTTCGATATAAACTGAAATATATTTTCCACGGATTTATAAAAGTGCAGTGTTGTCCACAGTCCTTTTGAATACGTTCTTCGTCGTTATCACGCTCATATACGTATCAGTACAGACACCTATAAAGTACATAGAAATATAGCGCATGACGTACACGACGTCTATGTGTACGTAAGGCATAATTTGTAATGAGGCTATTATCTCTTTTTTTCTCTTGTCCCGATACATAAAACAGGCAGCAGATACAAGAGAACAAAATATCACCATTCGATCAACGAACCCTCCAGCTCCTCCCATCTTCGCGACCTTCTATCCCCTGGTGTCGGTTCGCGCCTTCGAAGCTGGATTCCGCGTGTGACGTGGTTTGCGATGAAGCGAATGGAAAGAGAGGGCGGGGGGGGGGGTGGAGAGAGAGAAGGTAAGGACGAGACAAACGTCACGTGATAATTTCTAGACACCTCTCTCAAGCGCTCCTTATCTTCGAACACCCCCGACTACATCGCCATGTCACGCTGGAATGATTCAACAAATCCTCATAACCGCTATTAACATATTTCGTTTACTACTTTCTAGTCACTTTTATTTTTCTCACATTTCTGAAGACTCGTTTACCTAGTTTTAATTAAAGTTTAGCCTTCAAAATTACATCAGAAGCGAACACATGAGATATGACAAGATGAAAGGATCCACTCTTTCGTAATTTAAATTACACGTTGTGACATTGTTGTGATGAAATTTGATGCTAATAAAAATAGGAATTATACTACGAGTATTCTTCCTGTAAAAAAAAATTTATTTTTTGATGACTTGGCGTACCTACGTACGATGTATCTGAAAATGTAAAGCCCAAAAGATTTGATCTAATGACGATGTACTTACTACATTGAGTGTTATTACTATCGCAATGCACTGAATTCTCTGATCTGCGTGTATATGCATATAGGTGCTGTAATACTTGGGCTATTTCTATATATATATATATATATATATATGGGGGTGAAGAGGGATCGGCGAAAGAGCCATAATCCAGTCGGCCTCGGGGCCGTGCATATTCCATTAATGATAATTGACAGCGGTAATAATTAAAGCAGGTCGTCGAGGCCCCGGGGCTAAATATCGATGAGCCGAGAGGTGTATAGTACAGAACTCGCCCGTATTTAGTCGGACAAAGCATACACATAATATGTAGTATACCAGCAGAGAGAACGAGGGACAGTCAGACGTATGTATATATACGTATATATACGTATTCACGTGCAGATAGACATAGAAAGATAGAGAGAGCGGGAGAGAGAGAGAGAGAGAGAGAGAGAGAGCGAGAGTGCTCCATAGTCCACCCCTACTGCCGACTCTCGACGCGCCATCTCGCGCTGATAACAATAGGGCGCGCACACGTACGCGTTACTATAACGAATGATTATTATTTATCGACATCAAACACACTTCATCTTATACGACTACAATCGTCACAAGTTTTCGTTTTCGTCGAATGTCAATGACAAAAATCCATCGAAACACTTCGAGAATATTTTTTTTTTATAATCCGGCAAAAAGTGTTTGTAATAATGTAATTGGTTATTCACTCCATTTAACGAGAGCATTCAATTAAATTTTGGAACGCTTCGGTCCATCGTTATAGTAGATGTTTTACTTTATTTTTATTTTGTTCTTTCTCGCACCGACAAAGATCACGATCACCTACACCACGTTCCTGAGTCCATCGACCCACCATGCCAGCATCAACTTCCATCGCGTATGTAACTCCGAAACTCCAACGTGTACTATATACGTACTTAAACTGTGAGGAAAGGCGAATTGCGGGAGCGAACGTTCTAGGTGGCACTTTGCCTAAGATATCGCACGTATTCGAATATATAAGCGCCCTTAATCCTGCTCAACCTTCACCAACCCTGCTCCAGCGACACACACACACGAATATATATATATATATATATATATATATATATATATATATATATATATGTCTACATTATCAGTACCAACACTTAGTCACGACTGAATCTTCTCGAATTTCTTTTCACCAGCTGACTACGAATGCTCGCCAGAATTTTTGACCGAGATGAAAAATCGGCCAGGGGGTCAAACGTAACGAAGAACGAAAAAAAGACTGCCTTCGACGCGGAGGGTGGGCCGAGGTATATATATGGGAGTGAGGGCAATACCTAAGTGGAGAGTTGCAACGCGCTGCACACCGAGGGACAACGAAAGATAGAGATATAGAGAAGAGCTCTCTCGGCCGCCGGGATGCCGGAAAATCCAGGCTGGTCCCCGGCGTTATCGAGCCGGCGATTAATTTTCCGTAGCGACATGGATTTAGAGACGGGAATATACCAGGGGCCTCCTGTGACACCCCTTCCACCATTCCTCGCTCGCGGCTACCTCATTGCACGTTTCACAAACACACGCGCACACACACGTATGTCTATAGATGGGGTTTAGGGGGGGGGGGCGAAGTGGGGGAATATGGACCACGTAAATATTTCTGCCTGCTATTTGTAGATGTGAAATTTTTTCGCATAGATCTATGCGATAATAAAGTAGAAGACTATTGAAAATTCATACAGTTTCTCACAGACACGCGCCATCACGACACATTCGAGGATACTGTACGGAAAATAAGTGGTCCGAAAATCCATTTGAAAAACTATTCCCTCATAAAAATTGGAATACGATCTTGAAATGCAATAAAGGAATTGGAAAATATTTTATATCGGACTATCGACCATCGAATTCTACCGTCCCAATATTCGATCATATTGAATCGCCCCTATCCTTTAATAAATAAGTCGATAAAAAAGACCAGAAATAAAATATAAATACGATATATGTTTTGTTCCTGGTTTATTGTTCATTTTTATTATGCGAGAGATAATAAAATGCTAGTGTACCTCATAAAACTTCGGAGTAAAAATATAAGTAGGTAAGTACACATTTTTTTCAACGACTTTTCTAGTGGTTCGTTTATATTGGAAATATGGAACATCTTTTTAATATGGCCAGACAATGTTCAGTGCTCTCTTCCCCATATGGAGGGAAAGCATTTTCGGGCAGCTAAACTAGCCAATGGCCGATCGAATAAATGAAACTGTGTTTTCAGAGTACCGAGTGATTGTTGACCAGTTGGATTACATAAAAAAGCGTTGAGAATTTGAAATTATATGGAAAATAAAAAATTCGTAGCTATGGATGAAAGTTGACGGCTATAGTAAGAACAATAGAGGTTTGTATTACCGACCTAAGAGTAGTTCGAGTTACAATAAAGATATCGGAAAAAGCTACGCATTCATTAATTAATACAAGAAATGTATTGTTATAAGCTGAAAGCGTATAAGTGCTGTTACATTAAATTTTGTATTCCGCTCAGCATTTATTGTGTACCATAGTCAGTGAATGGAGCTCTTCCTAGTAATTTCAAATTTTTAATGGAAAGTACACCCTAACTTGGTCATATGGTATATTGCAGTCGGGGCAGAAGTGACCCTGTTTTTACGAAGAAAGAGTTCGGAAAGCAGCCCTCGACGCTAATTCTCGGTTAAGTTTTAATAAAATAGCTCTGCAGTTTGTTTTCGTGAGCCTTTTTCCGTCCCTTCGTTTCGCCCACTCTTCGTCGAAGATCTCTTCTCGGTTTTGTTTACCGTGTAATAAAAGTGCGGAGAAATATTGGATTACGCGTCGTGAACGAAGCTATTAAAAACCTTTCAATCAGGACAGTGTCGTTTCCTTAATTTACGAAATGTCGACTCTCTGTATTTCGTCACACACCCCAGAGTTACGTGTCGCGAAGAAATCGAGCCAAAGTCGTCTTTTTCTACAGAGAGATATTCATTCGCTGGATTGGATGGGATTTTTTTTCTGATTAAAGGTTTTCAACCCTCCAGCACAGATTCTTTCGACAGGAGTTCATCGATTACTTTTAATCATTTATTTTTAATAAAAATTCCAATATCGCATGCATACAAGTCGAAAATTATTAAATAGTTTGGAGAACCATTCTTTTATATTGGAAGTATAAAATACGACTTTTTGATAAATTCACAAAATGACGAAGCAATTGCTATACGAGCAGCGAATATTTCAGACAGAGTGGAAAAATAGTCTTGGCGCGATCCAATTCTAAATCTAATTCTAAAAAGTTCAAATCACAAAATTGCCTATACTCGTGTGCCTCTGGTATAGTTGACCTCTCAAATGCATACGGATGTATATATCTAAAATATACGCGTTACAAAATCAGTCTTGGCATATTTATTATCTCGCAATATGTTGTTCGAGCATCAATAAATTGTAAACGTGATATTATTGTATTTGCGCTAAAAATGGTAAGCCGGCGTGTTTTGTCTGCATCATTAGGCATCGTGTGACTGCTGAGAGTATATATAACCTTGTATGTATTGTGGTGAGAATGACTAAGCGCCTCTCATGGTCTCCCGCAATATAATAGCACGCTTAGGCTGAAGAAATACTTTTCTTCTAAAATATTTTGAGCTAATATTAGTGCATCTATTTCCCATTAAAATTGCAATACAAACGCTAATTGCACAAACATTATTTTGTTTTACATCATCTTTCACGGACGACAACAGATTGAGCCGGAACGACATTCGTTCACGGCAGTGAACGACAGTATTTCCAATAATATCAAAGATAAATCATTAATTAACTATTGTCCTGAATTTTTCGGACATCCTGCAAGGAGGGATCTCCGCATCTTAGGTGAAGAGCTCCAGAAATTAGCGAATGATTTTGTTAATTTTTATATCATTGGATTCTTGTTTGTTCCAATTGCAATTATTTGTGTTTATGTAGTTATTACGTAGGAGAGATGGGGCTAAAATGGGTAAGCTAAGGGAGATGTTGAAAAAACAGACTTAGAAACGAAATGTAAGTCCTATTTTTATTCATGGAAATGTTCATCTAATAACCCTTTGAAAATCATACTCATGAACTTACTCATTTTCTTCAATAATCATAGGAAAAGTCTTACCAGCTTTGCCCGTATGGGGGGTTCTAAAATGGGTAATGCGTACGGACAAAACGGTTAAAGACTAAATTATGAGGTTGGTCAACTTAATCAAAAAAAATCTATGCCTTATGCAAAAGTACAGCCTTCTTAAACGGTAATCAGTCTTCACAATAATCAACTATGTAATTATAAATGAAGTGTTGAAAAATGTTCTCTAAAATAAAAATCAACTTCTACCTGTGATAAATAACAATGATAATCTCTAATTCGTGAAAAGATCTAAAGTTATTCCTGATAAACATCACGGTAATAAGAGCTTCTCAAACTACCCATAGGACTATTCTAAGGCAAATTGTGTTTGCTCCTCCTCACCCGTTTTTCCCCTACCTGTTTTGCCCAAAAAACACGTTTTAATTTTCTATCATCAGAACCTCAAAGCAAAAATGCAGGGTGCCGCAAGTTTGTGAAGATAAGAAGTCCATTACTAACGAAAGCATACCACAAAACTTAGGAAACCCTATTCTACACCATACTCGAGTAATCAGAACTAGTATACTTGGATTTTGTTTAACGAAAGCAGCAAAAACCATTGTTTTTATCTTATCTTGTAAACGTTCACGTCGCTGAAGCGAGCCGACTACCCGTGATTGATTGGCGGTCGCATCGTTGGTTGGCTTTCACACATTCTCATAAATACTTGTAATGCGCATTTTGAAAGGTATACCCGTTTTAGGCGGGATACCAGTTTTGGGTGCATCTCCCCTACGTATCAGTTTCGACATGTTTTTTTAAAATTTCTCGAGGTTTTCATTACTGCAAGTTCTATTCCCATCCCCTGAGCCACTTGACATTTATTCTCGTGTGTCTGTCGATGCCGAGCTTGGCGTGAATGGCAAATATGATGTTTCACAGCTGTATCGCTATCGACTGATAATGTGGTCGTCGATAAAAAACAACAACACGTGAAACTAACTTAGAGAGAATGTAAGCGTATCGCGTATGAACATTAAAGTTTCACTCGTGAGAGCTCATGCACTGAACCACGCTGAGGTTATGAAAGACTTCGGAGGATCCTGAAAAGTCTGGCTAATCTTCCATGGATCAAAAACATCTTTCGATGGACTGTACGGGATTAGCAGCATTTACAAAATTGTTCACCGATTTCGTTACAAAGAGTCGTTTGAGGTTTACCGGAGATTTTCTCCGGTCCAAATTATAGTGACTCGCAGTCAATTCGTTTTGAGACGAAAGCAACGTCTCATGTAGATTTGCACCGTGTTGGTGATCTTTTCTTCACGTCTTACGAGTCGGCGTTGCAGGCAACGAGCGATTCGAAAATGCGACCATCTTGAGAAACTGCGAAAAAGAATCGGCTGCTAAAGTTAAATTAATCGAGTCCAATAACACTTATGGATAGTTGAAATATGTGTCGGAGCACTCGGCTCTAACCAGGACACTCAATTTTTCAGGATGCTCTGTTATACGAAAACAATTTTCTTTATTTTCGTATCTTCACATCGACGTCAAGCGAATGATAACATCGATCAGATTTTCTAAATCCGTCGTTCTACTTTCGTACTCGATGAGTTTTGTGGAGCAACTACTTCGTTCCATTAGTACGACAGAGACTTTATGAAAAACCCGAGATATTTTGATTTCAAGATAGAGGTCGATATTTCTATAAAAAAAAGCAAGTGACGTATAGGATACATGGGTCACTGAATTATTCAAGGAAGCACTCTTTTCTGTCTTCCCACTTCTCTCTTCTATATTGGTTTAGAGGGAGGCATAATGTGATATTTTTATTACGAGCTTTTGCTTGTACGTAAATAACAAACATTGAGAAGTTATTGACATTTGTGTCTCCAGGGAACCTTAAGAAAATAAAACCTCATATAACTATTATGGAAAACATAATTCAAAGTTTTTACTTCCCAACTGGCCGATGTTACAATTGTAATTAAAACTTTTGGTTTGAGTTATTCAATATTGGATTTACCTACTAGAATTTTCATATTGTATTCCAAGTCCCGTGTTGCATTATGCTGGACACTATATGGACAATGTCGATCATAAATTTTGAACTATGTATACTGACTGTACTGCCATAACTATACATAACTGTGTGTTATTACTACACTAATAACTATGCATATTTTCCAATGCAAAGATTATGAGTTATGCGCGAGTGTCTAAACTTTGGATGAGGTGATAAATAATTATAACATATTTGAAATTTGTGAGAGGGTACATTTTTGTCGGTCAGCCAAATCCCATGAGAGTAAGTAACTTTTTTAAAAACCTTTCGGGATATATTAACTTGTACAGGATCCTCCGCAACAGGGTGGAGGACCACCCTTTAGGAGTCTCCAGGAGGAGACTCTTAAAAAATACCATGTCACCTTCACTTTTTCGCAAATAACCATTTAGTATGATAC
Organism: Netelia virgata; assembly: GCA_951802705.1. Lineage (NCBI taxonomy): Eukaryota > Metazoa > Arthropoda > Insecta > Hymenoptera > Ichneumonidae > Netelia > Netelia virgata. The sequence continues at coordinate 42,422,980 of OX637863.1, read as the reverse complement.
ATATTTTTGAGATCTCAGTGAGTAAAAAAATAGCTTTCAAGAAGACGTGGCTCGTTTGAAAGTAAGGCATGGTAGGTAATCGTTCTTACATTATTGTATCGCCAGTATTTCGGTTTTATTATACCGTTGGTTTTTGTATTAGATTCCGTTCGGTTTCTTCTATATTGTAAAAACTTCTTACACTGCTTTTCCTTTTTTTGCTAATTATAAGACTGACAATTAGTACGAAAATCTGTTGAGTCTGGAATGAGTTTGATATCGAAATAATGATAAAATTCTGCAACAGGCATTGTCGTGCATCGATTACTTTGAACTACAGTAAGCAACTATCCCGAGCCCCAAGCTATTCCATCACTTTTTAAATTGGCCGCTTCTTGAATGTTCAAAACAGTAAGCTCTTATATGAGATGTGCGCCAGTTAGGTATATGAGATTTTTATCTGAAGGGACAAAAGTCCATTATACAAGGTATCAAAAAGTTCACGTTACACGCGTTATATAAACAAATACATGCTACACGAACCACTAAAAAAAAGTCCTTGGTATACGAGTCATGTAAAGGTTTATCATACAGGAGCTAAGAGGAAGTACCTCGTGCACTCGTTAAATACGTTCTTGAATTAATTTAAGAGAAAAAAAAAACATCGCGCGTCTTTAAACATATGAAGACTTCATGAACCAGTATTCATATCAAATAAGGGTTTATACGCGACTAAAATAGCTCTGGTATTCCTACACTCGATATACATATATTCAAGGCACGGATATCCAAGCGTCGGAGAATCACGATTATTTTGATGAGACCTTAATTTATGTAAATAAACGCAAATCGCACGTGCACATAGACTATCTTGAGTGTAAACAGGTAGAGCTCATTCGTGCTTGAGTAAGGTTAGTCTCTCGTATACCAGTACGATACACGTTACCCATATATATAGACATCAATACATTCATACAGAGGTGTACCAAGACCCGACTCGAGTGCATACAACGTTTATTGGAGAGGGTACGAGAGTTGTGTACCTACTCGTACCTATAATACCTTTCTATTCTTAATATACGAGACGAAAATGAATGTCATGAATATGGGAAACGATGGAACGAGGATGACTCGTCTATGTTAATTAAGCGGAGCCGAAACAATATGAAACATCTAACGATTTACGAACAGCTCCCCCATCTTCCCAATCGTTTCACTAGAGTTCGTCCGTTAAATGCACGTCGACCATGCCCCACATCCTCGAGGTACAAAGGCTATCTCTTCTTTTCTCATTCTCTAAGTTGTCTAACATTATAGCCGGTAATTCAGGCCTCCAAGTTATAAGCTCACGGCAAATACGTCCAATGTACCGAGAACTAGGCAAATGCATGTGCGAATATCAGAGTCCAAGGTGTTCGACCGAGTTTCGGCCTAGTTCTCGCGGGCCACGTTGGCTACGTGGGCGAAATAATACCCTCAAATTTATACACACACACACACACACACCCACACACACAGTCCCCTTCTCCTTCCCCCTCCATATACATTCACGCACATTCTCTTGCATACACAGAGGCGGACCCTGAACGCGCAAAAGCTCGAGTAGACGAGGGGCGCGAGGGCCAGCCGAAGGGGATATCACGTGTCGGAGAGGGCGAAGGTGGCGCGGCCAAGAGGTTTAACGGTGGATCGGGAAGATTGGAATGAGCACGGCGAGGTAGGTGGGCGGGGGGGGGGCGGGGTGTAACGGCAAGATTGTGGAAGGATGGCGAGATGGCGCGGTGATCGGACGGATCGCGTGCTGCGTGTGCAAAGAGGACGTAGCAATGTCGAGAAGGGGACACACTCTGCTTGTATATGATTGTTACATACATATATATGTATGTATATATTTATAACGACGGAGCTAGAGAGACCCATGAGAAATCTAGGGACGTGATGGCGCGAGGAAGAGTATTGGCGGGCTGCGGCGGGAGTAAGGGAGGTGGGAAGGGGCTTGAAGCATTAGGCAAGGCCTCTCACTAGCATGGCAATCGTGGAAGGGATGCTGTTTTGTGCCGCTGGTATTGATGTCAAGGTCTCTTCTATCTCGGTCGTCTCGTGGACGATGCGCGCCAAATCAATAGGATCAAATCGTTGCCCGATGCTCTCGGGCTGTCGTCCCTTCCCCTCTCCTCCGCCTACCACCCACTACTTTTTCTATCATGCTCTTCCGTATCCCCGTTACCAGTCACGCGCTGTCTTTATTTTTTCACGGGATTTGCGACCCTTGGAGATTCTGATACGTAGGCCAGCCAAGCTATGTAGCGGATGTGTATGGGTTTCTTTTTCAGGACTCCTTGGGACACTCGATTGTTTATACCGGTAGTAATCGAAATACAATGAAAAACAATTCGCCGTCGTGCAAACAACAAACAAACCCCACGCGGTACTGTTTTGTCTCGTGGAGAGTCAGTGATACAGGCGACGTGCACTTCGAAAATGTGATCAGCAATCATTCGAGCACTAAACAACCGATCAGATTAAAAATTAGCAGGTAAACGGAGAATTAAGGCAAAAAGTGGCGCTTGGTATTATTTTTCCGAAAATTTTAAAATGGTGTTGCAGTCGAGGAGCGATTCGAAAACGCCATCCGCAGTTTCTCCGGCACCGAGCATCATAGTTTTCAGGGTATCTAGAGAATAATGGTAAAAATTTTGAACAAATAATACCAAGAGCCACTTTTTGCCATAATTCTCTGTGTACCCGCCAATTTTGAACCTGATCGGTAGTTTAATGCTCGTATGATTGCTGATCAAATTTTCGAAGTGCACGATGCCTGTATCCCTGCCTCTTAAAGAGGAGTGGAAGGAGTTTTTTGTTATTGTTTTTTTTCGTTCTCGGGCTTTATATCCGGGCGGTCGATCGTGAATTAGTGAGTCACGAGTTTTTGAACGATTTATTCTTTGACCTTGATTGTCCACGGGGCTAACGAGTGATATTGTGCTTTTCACCCCATTTGCCCATCGATCGTTTCATTATCGTGACTGAATTACGGAGGTAGTGCAAAATTCTATTTTCAGGCTTGAACTTTTTTTTTATGACCTATGCAAAGGCTTTATCGATTTATTTCCATTATTTTAACAATATCGGGCGTGCAATTTTTTCCTAAATAAATCGACAGTTTGATCACATAGAAGTTGAGAAAACACGATTAATCGAGGTCTCCATCGACAAGTCAGATCGTGTCACGGATATTCCGTACGAGGACAGGATTTAATAACCAAACGTCGGATATCATCGTACATGAAAACATTATTGGATAGTTAGTTCGAGGGACGAAATGATTTTCTCGAAAAATGAAAACATTTGTGTAATGTTTAACGTCCATCGATTGGAAACGATCACTTTGATAACTAGGTTAATGAATTTGTCGAATTCATTTACTAATGTTTCTTTTTTAGGTTAGAATTTTGTATTTAGGTTGAAAATGGAAGATAGGTGAAAAAAAGGTTTGCTAATGCAAATGACGTCAATGAAAAATTTAAATAAAAATATGGGCAACTTCTTCATGACAGAATGATATTATTAATTAATAATCACCGATGTTTATATTATTCGGTTTAATATACAGTTTTATCTCAATTTTTTCTCACGTTCCATTTTGTCATGCGGTTTCGATGAATAAACGATTAAATAGGATTTTTTTTTACGCTACATTATCCCCGATGAATCGATAGCATTGGGTACATGACACTATTTCCACTTCAGCTTTCCAGTTTCAGATCTCACCACAAGTTCCATCCTAATTCGTTATAAAATTCATCCCCTAAATGGAAGCTTTGCGCATTGCGCAAAGCAGCATTATTGAACTTCGATATCTTTTCTTTTAATTCGTAAAATTAATGTACTAAAAATGTCAGCAACAAACTAGAAATAAGTTCGACAATTTTTTGGATTTCTTTACAATAGGATCGAGATATAATAAATAAAGGATAAAAACAACTTTTATTCAGCGTTTTATTATTAAAAATCTTTGAAAAAAGTGATCTTTTCCGAGGGTAAGGCAGGGTGTAATCCCTTAAGCCTGCGTACATATGCGCGCGTAATCCTATAGGTATACACGCAGCACAGCGTTCCTTGCGTTTAGCTCTAATATTTCCCTCACATTCAATTTCGCTCACGCACGCGTCTACCAATCTCTATCTTTATATATGTATATATGTATAAAGGTTCGTGTCGGTCGTGTCCGATTGCCGGCTCTGAATATTTGACAAGATCGAATGGCGAGCCAGTGGGCCAGATCGGTTCTGTGTATATCCGTTGGGAGATAACGACTTGGGGTGGGCCGAATTGATGCTTCCTGCGGCTATATATATTTCCTCTCTCCCTTGCGAAATCGATCATGAACTCGAGCACTTCCATCATTTGCGTTCGCTTGCGTAGAAAAAAAAGAAAAAGGGAAGAAGAAGAAGAAGAAGAAGAAGAAGAAAAGGAAAACGAAGAAGAAGAAGGAAAGCACTCAAACTATGTTGAGTGTTCTGTCCTTCGCTTTCGCCCGTTCTCCCACGCATAGTGTATTCATCACCTTCTCGCTTTGCTGCGAAGATTCTCGCAGCTGCGACACTCACGACGTTTTTCATCGATCGTTCTCTCCCTCTCCACCTCTCTCTCTCTTTTACTCGCACGTTCTCCGTTTGCCTCTTTCTCTCCCGCTTATCGTATCGCATTCTCATTCTTATCCCTCGTCTCGTTGTCGCGATGGAACGATTTTTCTTTCACAGTTTCATTCGTCACTCGGTAGACGCCGGTTTTTATTGATTTTTTTCTTCACTCAGGTACGTAAAACAGTGAACAGTCTCGATTTCAGGATAAATATATCGCGCCGAAAATACCGTTACGTATTTCAACAGGCCCGTTTGCAATATCGCTCGATCAGACTGTCACTTTGGATTTATCGACATTGATAATTTATAATGAGATTTATTGTTTTTTTCCGGATTTAGTATTGTTTATACCGTTTTTTGTTAGTATGTTAAATATCACGGCGCGGTTTTTGCAGCTGGTTCACTTGTAAGGGTTCACTTTTTCTTTATTCTTTTTATAAAAACAATTTTTGCCGGCAAAGTTATTTTCAGTGGAATAAGACTCGAGCGAAATCAGAAGTTTTTCTTGACTCTCGTGGAGGCGACCCGCGGGAGATCAATGGCGTCCTATCGGATTTTGTTTTCCTGGAATTATTTTTCGAGCTTCGATATATCGACAATTTAATGTGAAAACCGCCTATTTTCTTTTTTATATTACACTGATTTTTCACAAGGTATTCAGAGAAAGTTTTTACAATCTCATTCAATTAGGTGATGTTTTGAAAAAAAAAACGAAATCTGCAATATTCAGTCGATGGCAAATTCAATTTGGATTTGGCTTTTATGTTTCTAATGAAAAAAGGGGAAAGTGGTAACCTACTGAAGTTTTTGGAATAAAGAATCCAAAGTAACAAAAGTTTTTTTTTCACAAAAGAAATAAAATATCTATTTTTTTTATTAGAATAAGAAGCTTTTGGTGGACTCGCAGTTTCTTTCCAACTTTCACGGTGGTGACCTTGAGATCATTAGTTAAATCTTTCTTATCCGTGTTCTCGTAAGCCACTGTATGTTTTGTATCTCGACGTCTCTCTCGGTTGATAATTTAATTTAATATTTATCTGTCTATCCTGGTAGAATCGTTGCTTTTCGATAGCTATGACGATGCAAGTTTTAGCTTTCACATTTAATTCGGGAGCCGTTTGGTCGATACTTCAAAATTTCCTCGAGCGCAAGTTCATCTTGAAACTTCTCTTTCTTTATCCTACAAGTCACGAGGTCGTAAATTTTCGCCGCTAGAACAATTCTTAAACAAAATCACAATTTACCTTCGTAGCTTGCGGATGTCGACCTTGAGATCAATAACTTCCTTTCTATTCCCGTTACCTTTCGTTCCACCATTTATCCACGAATATTTAACGATCGATAGACGCGTACATACATATTGCATCCTCGAATAAATCAATCATCGTTACCGTACGGGTTTTTACTGTCGTTTCTCCCGCACAT
>OX637863.1:42252230-42416730 GCA_951802705.1 Netelia virgata | reverse complement strand
GGGTGAAATAAGTGAGGGTTGAATATTTGAAGCCGTCGAAGGAGAATGCCCTCGCGCGGTTGGGATCTCCTCGAATCGTTTTCAGGGCTGTCCACTCTTTATTTTGTTCGCCTTGATGGGTTGCTAGTGCGCTAGCGTACGAAGGGGTCCAAACAAAAGCTCCACACTTGGATTCTCGGACGAGGCCCCTGCGAGCTTTCTCTCTCCTTCCTCTTTCTCTCGTTCTTACAACCCTCCACACGCCTTTCGTTTCTTTTCGGCCTGGCTCGTTGTCTCGCACTCGTCGTAATGGTCCAGGAGGACGAAAATGAAAACGCATTGCCGCGTAGACGTTCAGTCCAAGGGACAAAGAGGGGTGGGAGAGAGCTCGACGAAAGGGAACGATATCACGGAGATCCCCGACTTGGGTGAAATCTCCTTTATTTTCAACCACGAACAATACGAGCACGTACATGTGCACATACCTCAAGACACGTAAAGAGGACAAAATATGTTGCCACTCGAGCCGGATATCGGAAGGAACCCATCTCGTAACCCGAAAGATTTGGTGTATTGGCAAAAAAACAACAAAAACCATGAATTAGACAAAGATGCTGTCTCTTATAATTTAGTCGACATTTCGCCAGATGAATGAATAAAGATCGCGTATGAATTTTTTTTTAATATCGTGAAATTCATCAAAAAAGAATTTTCCTTACCAATAAGCATCCATCCCCGAGCCCCAAGAGTTTGGCGAATAAGAAACGACAAGAAAAAATAAACACGAAGAATGCTGCATAATCCGAGGAATATTTTGCGTCACGAATACAGAAAAATCTCGTATGAACGGCGTTTTGAAGGGTTGTGCAATACTTACGTAAGCATTAGCGAATTGAAATTTTCACGTTGATGCCACGTGATTTAACCTTATTCTTTAAAGAATTCATTGCCTAGCCCGAAAGGCCTGTCGTGTCAAAAAATTGGAAAACCTTGATAAATTATTGCACATACCGTGATATTAAATCCCTGGTGAAACGCAAAAAAAAGAACTTGAATGGCTAAACGCTACCTTGGGGAAGTTTGTGGAAAAAACAATCTTTTTTCCACCGTACTGCGTGAATAGTACAAATATAGACCACCCATTGCAAATGCCCGCTCGTGACAATCGGCCTCTCGCGACCTCCTCCAGATCACCATGCCTCGCCAGCCGGAAAAACAACCCCTCGCTCGGCTCTCACAGCTCTCCTATATATACATATATAATAACAGCGTTGCGAATACTAACGTTATATACCTACATGTGTATATATAACGATAGTATTTCCACCCTGCCCGTATTCGGTAGCGCCGCTATTTCGCTTGAACAAACTTTTTCGATCGTCCGGAGTCACGAATCCATGAATTTTGCCATGGTTATTCAACGTGAATCGAAAATTCAAGATAAAAATATGGAAGCTCCATTCACACTCGATCCAGATGCGCGTATAAAAATAATTTGACCGACAAAAATTAAAACAGTCGATCGATTGGCGAGTCTTCGCGATTCGGCGAGCTCGTGCATTGTTGCAGTGGCAAGTACCTACGATTTTCTTATTTTTCTCAGTTTTCTTCTCATTTGCGATACCAGAGACTGTCCAAATCGTAAGGGGGTGGAGGGCAAGATGGAAATTACTTATAAACCCGAATCAGGTGACATGACACTCGTGTCGCTACGCACACAGAGACACACGGTCACCTTGAATTTACGATCGGAGTTTCGTCTGGCTCGCGCGAACGAAAGAAGTGTACATGTGTTTTGTTTGTTCTGCGTCAGATTCTTACAAAAACTACGGGTTTTTGTAGTGTTATTGGTTGTACAAGGTAAGTAATATTGCTATCTTTTTATTTACAGTAAATGCCTCCTGGAGATAGATCATAAGAATTCATAGGGAAACCCAAACAAATATTCAAAGGTTAGTAAACAAATTTATATTGTTGTTGGCAACGGGTATGGGCAAGATGGAACATTGCATTTTGGGGCAAGATGGAACAGGTTTCACCGTGCGTGCGCATAATTATGGTATGTTGATTCGTTTTTCAATTTCTCCCACTAATTGCGCATATTTTTTCTAGAGGGTGTTCAAGTATAAGAGAAAGAGTAACAGAGGATCTTGGACTGACAAAACAGTTCGGACTATTATGAGGCGAAGAACACGCGGGACCACTCGCGCAGGACTGACAATGAGTACAGTATTCAATGTGTTGTGGTCGGGCACAAGAGCTGTATACCAATACAGAAGATGATTGTTTCTTATGTGATAATTGTAAAATGTAAGGTTTTAGTATAAATTCCATCTTGCCTTCAGGGTGAGGGCATGATGGAATTTCCCATATTCATGCTTCATAAACAACTTTGTTACTCAAAATTAATTATTATTAATTACATCATAACGTATCTTTGTAAGGTCTCTTGAAAGTTTGAGAAAAATGAAACATATATATTGTATTGTTTTATTTTATTGACGTCTAAAGTTAGAACTTCCCTCTTGCCCTCCCTTCCCCTAGCTATCGATAATGGAAAGCTGCAAAATGAAGTTAACTCTTTTCGATCCATGAAAAATATGTGACTCTTTGTTTTTTTCCATTTCCTCATAATTGTTTGAGTAACTTGGCATTTTCGTTCAAAAGTATTCAATTTACGAAAGAAAATACATTCTTCCTTCCATAATTGAATAGTGGGAGTGTGATAGCAAGACAAATATTGCATCACATAAATTTTGGGATACAACAAGTAATTCCTAACTGCGACGTTTTTCATTCGATTACAAAAAAAGATAATAATTCATTGGCTTAGCTAATAATATTTCAGTCGTGAGCGGGAGGTTTTTAAAAAATTCCAATGTTTGACGCTGTCCAGCTTATCATTAATGATATTATGATGATATTATCAATAAAAAAAATTACTCAAAGGGATAGCTTTTCGAGGGTAGCGCTCATGCCGGGCGTCGCAATTTCCGTATTTCCCATTTGAGGATTGTAAGAGAGTGAACACATACCGTGCTATAGCATACGACTCGTACTGCATTATAGCACTTTTGCTATAGAAGAGCAGATGGATGTGAACGAAATGCGAAAGAGCGAACCATATATATATATGTGTGTGGGTGTGTGTGTGTGTGTGCGCGTGTGTGTAGATATACCTGTATGATATGCAGCTCCCTCTTTCCGATTTGGTATACGAGCATATATGTATAAATGGAGGCAGGGAGTAAGCGCCATTCGGATTTGTGTGTACTTTAAACTCGCGCTAGCTTCGGCCCAAGCCCGCTTTCTACCACTTTGAAAATGCCACAACTGCACTGCAGCAAAGGCGTAGAACATCGTTTCTGCCCGGTTTCGCCGGACTGCTGAGCCCGTTGCAGCCACGCTGCCGTGTTGCTGGCAGCTGCAGAGCTCCGGAGCGGTTCTAATAACTATACCTACATATGTATGGGATATTCGTTGTCGACTGGGCTACTTTCGTCGAACCACTTCTTCCACATTTTGGTTTGTTATTTGCTATTCAATCACAACTCGAAATAACTTATAGGATTTTTTTAAGGCAAGAGAACACTGTGACGGTCAGAAAAACAAGCATTTTTCATGAATTTTTTACATACACTTAGTGGCTTTTTGGGCTCAATTAAAGATATGTTATTTCACATACATTAAAGTAGATCCAAGTAAATTTTTCTCGAAACCACGTTTTTCGAAAAATATCGAGCAATAATAGTCGGATATGTAAAATTGTTGAACGATTTTTTTCGTAATTTTAATAGCTATCGTTGATCATAGCCTTTTTCAAAATCACTATTTATTTTATGAAAATATTTGAGGTGAAAATAATACTTTTTATTTCGAAACGTGATCATATTTAAAAAAATACACAAAATCAAGAGCGGCTACGGTCAACGATATCTATTACAATTACAACAAAATTCATGCAAAAATTTGACATAAGTAACCGCCGGCTATTATTTCTCAAGTTATTGCCCGCACCAGATGGAAATAACGTGGTTTCGAGAAAAATTTATTGTACTTCAACTATTGTTTTTTTTTCAATCAACATTTACTTAAATATACTTTAAGGCAGGAGACTCATATCGAATTTTCAAAAAATCAATTTCTTTTCATTTCATAAAATGTTAGTACAACATCTTAAGAATACGTCAGCAAAATTATACAACTTAATTCAAAGTATTTCTCATGTTACAACGTGTAAACGTAGCCCTCCTATACTGAGCGTTCGAGAGCCGTCACAACTTTAAACGCCTTTTTCTCAAAACTATGTTTTTCAAATCGGTGGGGCAGATAACTCAAAAAGTTTTTCATCCATCACTCTGAAATTTTGCACACATCTTTTCTATACCATTACTTTCTGTGTGAATCTACTTGTTTTGAAAATTAAAAAAAAATAATAATTTTTTCGAGGCGAACACCATTGGAAAATGTAGTAAAAATTACAACAATTTTTTATACAGTGTTTATCCGCCAATCTTCTTTTTTTTCATTTTTTGTAGGTTGACCGACATTAATAAACAATCAGAATTTTTTTTTCGGATGAATACAACAAGATCTAAAAGCCCCACCGATAAACACCTCGCGGTGCGTTCTTCCCCGAAGACTGCCCGAAGAGATCGGATAATTAAAAACAAAATTCATGAAAATCGACTGAAATTCACCCATCTATATTATATGAGTCTCCTGCCTTAATGTGTGTGGAAAAATATATCTTTAATTGAGCCAAAAAAACGATTACGTGAATTTATAAAATTCATGAAAAAAGCTTGTTTTTCTGACTGTCACAGTGCTGCCCTGCCTTAAAGATCGTTCTTCGTTTAGATTCAGATGTTTTTTCGCTTCGAAGTATCCTTGTGATATCAATTTTTTTCAGAATTTAATATAAACTATTCTCGTCGACTGGAAAAAAGGTTCAGATCGATAAAAAAATAAGCTTCGAAAAGCTGAGCGGTTAGTGACATTTTTCAAAAAATGAATAATCCTGTGCAATTGGGCACTTGCGAGGAATTATGATGAAAATTATAGCGCAAAAAGGAGTCTCAATTTTCTTCATGGATCGTTCAGTCATCGTTACAAAAGTCGTTCTCGAAATATAAGGGCCGCCCTTTGCAACCCCTGTACATAAAAGTACACGGGCGCACAGTGTTTTGAAATATTCTGGACCTTTAGAAATTTCGAAAAGAATTTCACGAGAACAAAGCTCACATTACGGTTCGCCTTGCCGTGCAAGATTTATGACTGCGAAATAATAAATTTCCCGTAATGTCCGCTTCAAACTCGTAGCATTTAAACGGACGTATTAAAAAAATTACCAAACAATACCCAACAGCTTTGCCTGAGGTAACTTGGCAAATTACTATAAAAGAGGTAAGAAGCCAAGGAACAAGTGACTCCGGTCGTAATGTCCTATATCCAACTATATGAGCACTATATTACGAAATAAAAAGATTTTAACGGTGCAGTTACCGCTACCATACAGAAGAATCAAGAGAAGTAGGAAATATACCGGGTGTCCAATTCGAAAGGGACGAAGGACATACTGGTTATCCTATTTGAAAAGAATGAAGCTCATACCGAGTGTTTCATTATAAAAGGATTTTGTGATATATAGGGTGTTCAATGTAACGAAGATCAATGGCATACCGGGTATTCCATTTGACTATGATGAAGCGGATAACGTGCGTAGGTATAATAAGGGTGGGGTACCTACACACTGCGTGCAATATATGTACCTATACATATACAGGCCGTCCTATTTTAAACCCCCTAGTCGAAAATCTTTGAACAGTAGCATTTACATATTGGTATACTTTCTAATTATTATTATTATTATTATTTTTAATTTTTTTTTATTCGAGGAGGTGCGGAATCCATTTATGGATACCACCAGTCGTACGGACTGGTGATGATGCTGCCCTCCTGGCCGGACAGCCCACTTCCGCGCCCCCCCCCCAGACTACCCGCTAAACCGCTACCTCCTATGTCCCCCTCGTCTAGGTACTATAACAAAGATTTTGCGTCTAGCCTGGAGTCCGCGTCCGTCTCGTCATTCTGTGCGCTGTTCATTTCCTTCTTTCTTTTGTTTGTCGCGTCGGGTCCGTCATGTCAGGCAGCCGTCTGCGTTTTTTCATCGAAGTATCGTCTTTGTGCATGTGGCAACTTGCTACCGCTGCTCCGTTCCCTGGAGCATCGCCCCCAAGATGTTATCGGGGATGATGTCAATTCCCGAGGTCGCCTCCAGTTTCTGTCGTTGTTCTGTCCAGTGGATGCATTCAAAAAGCATATGCTCCGCGTCGTCTCGTTCGTGTCCGCAGTAGATGCAGTCTGGCGTCTGCACTTTGTCCATTTTGTAAAGGTACCGTCTGAAGTAGCCGTGTCCCCGTCAGTAGTTGGGTGACGTAAAAGTTTACGTCCCTGAAGTCCCGTTCGGTTCACGGTCTCAGGTTCTTTATCAGCCGTCTCGTCCAGTTGCCCGTTTTCCCGTCTGTCCATCGTTGTTGCCACGTTTGCGTGGTCCTGTCCCTTTCCTTCTTTGCAGCGTCCTCTCGTGTCGTGTCCTCCGCTCTGTCATGGATCCTCTTGCGCTCGACCGCAAGAAGATCAATGGGGATTATGCCCGCCACCACCAGCACTGCCTCTGCTGAGACAGTCCGGTAAGAGCAGGCGATCCTCAAAGTCCCCCCCCCCCCCCCCCCCGTCATTGTACTGTCGCCATTGCGTGGCAGTATTTTCTCGTCTTTAGGGAGTCCGCCTAAATCTCCGAGCCATAGAGAAGGATCGAATGGGTCGTTGACATTAAAAGTCTCCGTTTTCCCGGTCTCAGTCTGTTCGTATTTGCCATCAGGCGGCTTAAAGATGCTATCCTTTCGACCGCCTTTTGCGCTGTCTTTCGTATATGAAGCCAGAAGGTCATCTTTGTATTCAGAGTCACCCCCAGGAACTTGACTTCCCCTCTGGCCCCGATCTCGTCTGTTTCCACTTTCATCGGTAGTCTTGTATCTATGCGTTTCCGTGTAAGAAGACTGGATACCGCTGGACGATCACTGCTACCCCGTCGTCAGCGTAAGCAACGAGGCGAACCCTGAGCGGGAGCTCCAGTCTGAGCAGGCTGTCGTATGTTGCGTTCCAGAGTTCTGGTCCCAGTATGGATCTTTGGGCGACCCCCGCAGTAATTTGTCTCGTTTTTTGTCCTTCCGTCGTCTCGTATATTATTCGTCTGTTGCGCACGCAATCCTCCACAACTCGGATCAGGTATGGTGAAACCCCGAAATTGCTTTTCAGCGCCTCCAGCATGTCCATGCACCCGGCCGAGTTGAAAGCATTTCTAACGTCTAGTGTCGCCAGCAGTACGATGGGTTGTGCTGCGTGGCAGTGTCTGTCTGTCTCCTGGAAGGACTCTACCACCCGCTGGATGGCCCCGATAGTCGATCGGCCCCTTCTGCAGCCGAAGTGCTCGTCTGAAAGGCCTCCTCCCGTCTGCATTGCGTCTGTGAGTCTTGGTCTGAGTAGCTGTTCGTACAGTTTTCCTGTCGTATCCATTAAGCTCAGCGGCCGGTCGGCCGACGGTATGCTGGGGTCGTCCTTACCCTTAGGGATAAAGACCACCCTCGCCGCCTTCCATCGGTCGCTGAATGTCCTTGTCGTTAGGCACTTATTGTACAGGTTGAGATATATGTCCGGCCTCAGGCTAGCCACCAGTCGGACAACCTCGACGGGTACCCTGTCCAGCCCTAGCACCTTACCAGTCTTCATCGCCTTGGCCGCTCGTGCGAACTCCGCCGCGGTGAAGGGGTCATCCGTACTGTCGTCTTCCTCCGTTGCGTCCGTACGGATGGGATGCGTCGGGAATAGTCCGTCCACGATGCGTCGCGCGGTTTCAGCGTCTTTGAGTTCTGGTGGGATACGGGCCCCTAGTTTGCCGAACGCCCACCAGTTTGGTAACTGTAACCGGTTCCCCAAGGGTCCTGGTCCACATCCTCGCAGAGGTTCCTCCATCATCGCGTTTTGCTGACCCGTATGGCGTTTGTCACCTTTTTCCATTCTGTCCTGTATGCGGCCTGAAGGGTTTCCCTTTCAAGGCTCCCACCGGCTCTCGTGAGGCAGCTCTTTTGCAGTTCGGCTATCTCGTCCGTCCACCAGTATTGCGCGCGTTGGTTACGTCCGTATTGCCGTTTCGGCATTGTGCCATTGAACATCCGCATCGTCAGTTTGGCCGTCTCGTCTGCCAGTCTTTCTGCCCTTTGCCGGCCAGTCAGCCCGGGGGGAACGTTCGTTTTCGGAGGTGGCCCTGCCGCCAGCTCTTCTGTGAGTTTTTGTACGTCGAGTTTGTTCGTGTTCCACTGCGGGGGGTGCTGGATCCTCGTTCGTGGCGTCGTTGTTCGCTCTGCCACTTCGAAGGTGATGTACTGGTGGTCGCTGGCCGTGTAGTCTTGGATCACCCGCCATCGCGTCACCCGTGGTAGTATTCTGTCTGTTGTCAGTGTTACGTCAGGAATGGAGTCGCCAAATCCTGGGCGTCTGTATGTCGGTGTACTTCCTGTGTTTACTATCACCAGATCTAACCTTGCGACCGTTTCCAGTAGTAGCCGTCCTCGTCTGTTCGCACTTTCATTCCCCACTCGATCGCCCTCACATTGAGGTCCCCAGCCACCGCGATGTGTCCGGGCAGACTCCTAATTCCGTCTTCCAGGAGCGCTACGTTTCTCCCGAACTCCGCGACGGCGCAGTCCGGAGTCAAGTAGACGCTGACGTAAGTGACAGCGCCTACCTTAGCCCAGATGTAGTCTTCACCAGCGCCGCCGTCGGTCATCCGGGATCGGGCCGAGCTCCTCACCCAGATAGCCACTGTCTCTGTTGCGTTCGTAATCCACGTCCACGTCGGCCTTCTCCTGTACGGTTCGCACAGGATCAGTATGTCTGCGTCGTGTCGCCGGCTATCTTTGGCAGTAACATGTCCGCTGTTCTGCTTCGGTTCAGGTTTTCCTGTATTATTCTGTCTGTCTTCCGGCCTTCTTCCTGCACTCCTCCAGCGTGACCCGGAAAACCGTGCCCCTCCCGCTTTCCCCGAGGTGTGTTACATCCGGATGTCCCTCCTCGGCGCACAGGGGATAGGCCGGTTTGTTCTTACCGTCCGTCGCGTAGTGCCCCGTCTGGTCGCATTTTCTGAAGCGCTTTGTCCTGTCCTTGTTTTCACAGTTGGCTTTAGTGTGCCCGTATCCTAGGCACTTGTGGCATTTCATCACTGTCAGTCGTTGTCGGACGCGGCATCGCACCCATTCTATCGCGAGCCGACCCCGACCCAACAGCGCCCTGCCTTCCTGCGATTCGAGGTCGCAGACCGCCATATATTGCTCAGCCCGGTTCGGACCGCATATGTGGGCGCCAAAGTCCCCGTCTCGTCCCGTTTCTCGTCTCAGCGCCTATGTGACGTCTTGTGCGGCTTTGACGCAGTCCAGGTACATGATCTCCAGTTGTACCCTGGGTATCATGGCCCTGACACTGCCCGCGTCCCCGACCGCGTCTTGGAGCGCATGTCGGAAGTCCTCCCGTCCGTCCGTGTTTGTCTGTATTTTGAGGAGACACAGTCCGTCTTCAGTCTTCCTCATATTTGACACTTGGACGTGGCTTTTCTTCGGGTACACTGTCGTCCGTATTTTGCGTAGGATGTCGGAGTACGTGATGTCGTTCCTGGGTTTGACCAGCACCGCCGTCCTTCTCGTCCCCCAGTGTTTGGGGGCTGACCTGCGCTGTTTTTTTGTTCTGCCGTTTTAGGCTTTTTGTTTTTTACTGCCTGCCAAGTTCCAGCCACCTCCGTTCGTTTCTGTGGAGGTGGTCGTTTCTGTACGGACTCTGGAGGGGTTTTCGTTGCCTCCCGTTTTCCTTCCGTCGGTCACACTTGTTCCGTCTCCGTCTCTGTCTCCTCTGTGTCTGTCTCCGTACTGTTTTCGGCGTCGTAGGTGGAGGTCGCGGAGCTTACTCCGCTCCCTGCGCTTGACCCGCTGACCGTCCTGTTTCGCCCTGACCGATGCAATGCTAGTACCCCTATATTCTTCGTTGTTGTTTGTTATTGTTTGTTTAATTCGTAAATTTTGTTCATGTTGTCCCCACGAGTGTTCAGGAATAGACTTCCACCCCCACACAGCCTGATTGTGGGGGTAGGACTAATTACTATGGGGTGTCGCCCGGTTCCCCATAGGCATCGTGCAAGGCATCTTAACCCAAGTACCATCCAGCCCTCGGCACGATAGCTTCCACCTTGGCTTGGGGAGTGGTTCGCGACGGGGCCTTTGGTCGCCTTGGCCAGGTTTTACGCCGGCCGGCTTCCTTATAGCACCCGTTGACCAGAGAATTCCGCGGGTCCCCGTCCAAGGTCCCGGTTACCGTGTGGCGTTTCCCTGTTCGTCTAGAGGTCGCTTCACGCTCTGGACGTCCCTCTATCCGCCACCTAAGGGCGCGCCCGGTTGGACCTCACCCCTGTTCCCCGCACCTCTTCACGGGAGGAGGGGAACCCAGGATTATTATTATTATTATTATTATTATTATACCCATGGCTGGAGTGTAACGGTGAGGGGCCCTCCGCATCGCCTGCTCCTACTGCACCGTCTCGGAGCCAGCAGCGTTAGTCATAGCCGGGGATATGGCCATCGATCTCCTCGCACAAGACCGCATGTTCGTCCGCTAGGACTACCCTGGAGAAGACAGGGCAAGGCGAAGGAACTTGCGAGGACTTGCAGTATGCCGGCCTAGCAAGAGAGGTGGGAAGGGGACCCGCGAGGCACGGACAGCAGGACTCATCCCTTGTTTGGCCACCTGGGTAAATCGTCAGCACGATGAGGTAAACGACTACCTCATTCAAATGCTAACGGAGCACGGGTATTTCCGGGCTTACCCCCATAAAATGGGGAAAGACGCCCTCCACACATTCTTCCACTGCGAGGAATGGAACGAGTGGAGGGCCCGAGTGGAGGTCAAGCTTGACGGCATAGCCCCGGATAACATCGTCAGGGTTATGCTGCAGAACGAAGAGACCTGGGCGAAGGTAACCACTTATGTAGAAGCGGTCCTCCGCTACAAAACGGCGGTTCTGGATAGATGGAACGCCTTAACGGCGGTTTAAAGTACTTAGGCTCCATCCCGAAGCAATGTAATTAAAAAATATGCAGTCCCCGGATGGTCCTAGGGGTCTCGGAGGGGGGGTTTTAGCCGGTAGTGTCGCGAGGCGAGCCCGACACTTGGGGGACCAGAGGCCCCCCAGTAATGCGTAAAATGTGCATTTAGCTCCTCTTTAAAAAAATTATTATTAATATTATTAGAGTATATACACATATAGTATATTTATTAAGGATTTATATAAATATAGTAGGTATATGTTATATACCCTCTAAGCGGTATAACCATATGTACAAGAGAAGATGCCTAGGTTCGTAGTAGGTACCTGGTTCGTATCCACAAGCTTTGAGGTTGCAAGAGGATCGTGGCTTTCGAAACTTTAACCCACAAGTTTTCTCCATTCCCGTATTACATATTTTCGGTACATAGCCTGTATCCGGCTTTGTGCCGATTATACGTTATGTACACAAGAACGTATAACCGCGATTACCCGTTGGATGGAAAGACTTTACCTGCATACGTATGTACGTGCGGCGTCCCGTATAATGATCGAGCCTCATACCGAAGCTGTTCACAGCTCTGTCTATACAGAGGGGGCGGGTTCGGAGAGACCCAAAGTCCGTCCTTGCCTATCTTTGCACGAGCAAAAATCCTGCCGGGTGCTGCTAATAATAATTGGCAGGTGGGTTAGCGGCAGACCCAATGCGCGCGAAGCAACGCTATAGTATCGATCTCTCTCACGGCTCGTTAAACATTCTTGTCAAACTCAAACTCACACTTCTCGAGCATACCCGGGCTATCTTGTTTTTACCCTTTTGCTAAATTATCATCTCGTTGCAACTTCAAACGGAAAAGGGAAAGAGAAGTTCGAATATTCGGAGCTTAATCGAAAACACCGAGGTCGTGAATGAAAACAACCGGCTAAAAGGGTCGAAATGACGGTTTTGCAGAATTTCATAATTTCTTGATGAATTCTGTAATGGACAACGATATTTTGAAACTGTATGAAGAGGAATGGAATTTTTCAATATTTCAATATTGAAATTTAATTGGAATATTGAATTCGATATTGGAATTCAATATTTTCAATATTTATATTGCCTCGATTTCTCAGGAAAATGGGGGAGATAATTAAAAAAATCAAAGAAAAAAAGAATCTATTCTATTCGAATTCGCAATATCCACGCTTTTTAAAATTATATTTTCTTGAGATTTTGTTTTATGCGTTTTCTTGTTTGTTTGAAATAATCTCATTCAAATACAAAATAAAAAATTATTTTTAGGGTTAAGAAAATGATATGCAACATTGTCGTTTTAAAAAATTGTTCTCGCGTTATTTTTTTCAGCAAGGGAAACAATTAAGAAATTGCAGGAGAAGACAGTCCACTTTCAGTCAACGAAAAGGTGTACCCCCATGATTTACAAACCTATATTTTGAGGTATTTCATAATCAACGAAATCTCTTTATGAACAAAATTCCCATCAATTAATAATTATTGAAGCGATATTTTCAATAATATTTGAATATTTATTATTGTTGAAAGAAATCATCTACAAAGTCGAGAACGAAAATCGGGAACGATCAAGCTTTTGTCCAATTAGTGTGTAGAACGATCCATATTTGTTTACATGCATATGTCGCGCTGACGTACGCGACTCGAATGAGGATAGCTCGTTATTATTTGCCCGAGTTATCTGGTGAGTAACAGACCCATATTGAGAGAAAGAGGGGAGAGAGTGAGATTCTCGAACGAGGTAAATCAATTTGATTTTTCCCCACAACTGACGGATAACGCTCATATATGTATACACATATATAGATATATGGATGTATATCTTTATACATCGGATCAACTGACAAGCTCTGTCTCTGCCTCATTCCTCGTTCGATACGAGTGTCGAGTGCACACCCGATGAATTCACCGGCGAGTGATGGCGCGATGCCCTGATTTTTCTCCTCGAAACTCGAACGTTCTTTTCCTCTCTCTCTCTCTCTCTCTCTCGCTCGGTCTCTGCCGGTCTCTGTCGCTCTCTCTTTCTCACTTTCAGTTGAAAAATTGAACGATCTCAATCAAAGTACTACCTAGAGGCGATATGCGGAGGGAAGGGATGAAGTGAACGATGCTGCGGTTCGTATCGCATGCGCTCGTGTATACCCTCGAATGTTGCAAGCTAAATATTGATCAAAGAAATGTGTACGCCCGACACTGGCCAGACGTGAAGAGCTAATGCTTCCTAGCGCGGTTCCCTCGCGGCGATTTTATATATGTGCCTATATAGATTGAAAAACTCCGAGCGCGATACGACCCGAAGATCCAAAGGCTGCTTTGCATCTTCGTTGTCCACTCCCAAGAGCTTCCCCCATTTTTACTCTATCGTTCTCTATCTCTTTCCCTCCCTCTCTCTCTCCGAAGACTCGCGTATACCGAAAACACGTGCAATCGAGTAGTGGGTATAAATTTCTACGGCCGACCGACAATTTTCACGCTTCTAAGGAAGCTCGAATTTCGACAACGCTAAAAACACCGGTGGTAATTTTTCTATTCGTAATGTAATTGAAAAATTGTGGCATTAAGACGTATTACTTATTGCATTCAAGATAGTTACGGGAAAATTTTTAGCCCATGAATATTTATTTATTCATTCGAGATAATTTTTGAATTGTTAATTGGCAAATTCATGAACTATGTAGATACCCATCGTGATTAATTGAAAACAGACGGATGTTTTTTTCTAGATCGATGGTAAGTGCCTAGATTCATTCAATTGCAAATTGTACAGTTCAATGGATTCAATTTTTGCTTGATTAATAAATCAATGGGCCAAAATAATTCACATAAATTAATCGAGTCTATATCAGATCTAGCGCCAAATATTTCTCTCATTGATCATTTTAGGTTTCGGTCGTAGAAACTTTCAAAGCATCCCATAGCGTCGTTACTCTGGAATAAAATGCTAAGTATTCCTGATTTTTGTATACAACGCAGGGTCGATGAGGCTTCCATGACCCTTCGACAGCATTCTATACATACTGTGCGATACGTCGGGATCGCGCAGTAAGGATTCAACCTGTCGGGGTTGTAAGGCGCGATCTACACACTGGCGGTGACGTAGTCCTTTGGTATCGTCGTGAGGGAAATTAATCACCAACGACTTAATTTTTATTTAGGAAGTGAAGTTAATGCGTGAATGACGCAAAACAGAAAAACAAATTGTTTAAATGAAATCTCAACACGTTAC
Organism: Netelia virgata; assembly: GCA_951802705.1. NCBI lineage: Eukaryota > Metazoa > Arthropoda > Insecta > Hymenoptera > Ichneumonidae > Netelia > Netelia virgata. The sequence continues at coordinate 42,402,363 of OX637863.1, read as the reverse complement.
TTGTTACTATGTTTACTTGTTATTATGAAAATGAGTCTTAGATATTTCGCTTGAGAGTAGTCTCAAGGCACAGTATGAATGTAATATATGTTATTTAGACACGAGACGATCTCAACTGTTGTCCAGTAGTTCTTGATGCGTCTTGGTCAAAGTGAAGTTTTATACTAATTATTCGTGGTCGGTGATGAGAAGTCCTAAAAAAAGGAGAGGGGTGAGACTCTAATTTTTTTGAAGTTTTCATTGGTGCAAAACTTAGGAGTACGAGGATTTTTTATCATCACCAATAACGAAAAGGAATTTTGGTAGGAAGGAAGGGTGCAACGTGGACAACGCTATCGGACCCAAGTTTGACCGTAGGGAAATTCCCGTGACGCGTTAGTCCCACAATAAAAAGTTTTCCGCGCGAGTCGAGTGTCGAGTGAGCGCGGAGGTTAATCCTTTTATTAGGGTGCGCGACTCGGCTGGTCAAATGGTCCGCGACGATAGTCCATGCTGCTCTGCATGTGTACTTCATTTTTCACAATGTCTGAAAATGTTTCTTTACGGCAATAAAGAACGACCTTAAAGGCTTGAAATTTAAAAGAAATAGAAATCATCGCATCTGCTCGCCAGCGATTGTTTGATTCGAGCGAAGCGATCTGCGCGACGCGGCGCGTCGACGCGCTTATAATTCGGGAATTTCCCTTCTTTATTGGTTTTTAGTATAGAGAAGTCGTCGTATCCGAAATAATAATATTAGCTATGAATTTAGCTATGAATATTCCTGACTAAATTATCGTCTAACAATTTATACTAAAACCGTATGTGTTCCCATGCGACGGAACACATACGTATATGTATATCGAAATTCAATACTCCCACACACACGTATATGCATACCTAAATGTGTATGCGAGTGTCTGTTTGTTCATACCTGATAGTCCATGTAATTCCCGTAACCCATGTGATTGCAAGTGCAGGCGCAAGCTTGTATGTGTCTTCGCATGTCGAGCTCGACGTCCTCGCCGCAAACGCCCCTGGCTGTCGCCATCATCGTGTCGCCCATGCAGTAGCTACCGGTGCAATACATTCTCGGATCGCTCTGATCCAAGTAGCCCCCACCCGTATCGTCGTAGCCGAGTCTACTCGCGCACCTCGAGTCCGAGGTGTAATCGACGCGAGATTGGGGCCGCTCGTCGTATCCGAGCCTCGACTGGGGCCGATGAAGTCCGGCTGGAACATCCTGCGAAAGAACCAGAGACGGAGATAGTGCGAACAATTAGGGGCTTGGTCACTTAAAATAAATAAAACAAATAGAAAAAGGGACGAAAGGCCAGCCAAAAGCAGCAGCAGCAGTAGCAGTAGCAGCACCAGCAGCAGCGGTAGTAATATACGGCAGTTGCACGCTACAACTGATATACCGTCCTAGATTCACGAAACCGTTATGACGCTTGACTTTAATTGACACTTTAATTAACAACATTTTTCATATGGTTCGGTTTTCTTTTTTTAAAGCCAAACTGTTGTTTTATTTTTAATCCTCGTTGCGCCCGATGAAACAATGATTAATCATTTTTCTACTGATTTGTTGAATACAAGTTTTGTTAATAAAAAAAAAAATGTATATAGACAGCTTTCAACTGTCGAAATTATTTATTTTATTATTATACATTTTTTATTATTTATTTATGTTACTCTTTGATTAATTGATCATTTATTCAATAAATTATGATTAATTTATTTCGTCACTATACGTTGATCAACTAATAAATGATATTTGTCACATTTTTCAAATATGCAGCGTCTTCGTTCTTTCTCAATGAATAATAATCACAAAAATAGAAAACGCTGTCAGTAAAATATTGTATTTTTTAATCGATAGCAAACTCGAGTGGAGTTAGATTTATTCAAAAGGGCGAGACCTTGCTCGATTCACGTGGCAAAACCGCCTACGCACTCGCACATGTGGCGGTACGTGACACGGCTCGGCGTCATCGTGTTATATTATATGCACGGTATATACCCGTTGCACGCCACGATACCACATCGCTACTCCTGTAGATGGCAATTATAGCGCCCGCGAACGACGAAGATTTTTTTGTTGAGCGGATTATAAAATATATTTATGTATAGACGTATACATAGATACAAATTTATGTATATTTATGTCTTATCGTAGATACTATGCTCGGTGAAATACTCTCCGGTATAAGTATACGAGAGCTTACCGAGTTTGCAATTTTTTTCCATAAAAACTTATTGATGTAGGAAAGAACGAGGTCACTGCGTTTACTCGCAACATTAACAAAAACAGGTAAAATAAAAAACTGAATTCAATCATCCCAGATTTTCCCTACAGTCAATTAAACAATTGTATTATGAGAAAAAAATATTAGAAAATAATTCATGTCGATCGTTTACTTCATAAGTACATATTTCTTTTTTGTATTTATCTGACGCAAATCGATGTATTTTTTTTTAATTTCAAAATTGAATTTTCTTTCCAAAAGTCGAATGCAAACAGCGCGTCACAAACGAATGATTACCTTCTTACGCTTTTGTATCTCTATCATTATAAAAAACCAATAATAAGTAATAGTAAAAGAAAAAGTAAAGTAATTCCTCGATAGCTCACCTGTGAATACGATTCATCCTGATAGGGCGCCCTGATTCGGTGGCACTCGTCGTAGCACCGTCCGTCGTATCCACTAGGAGGCTGCGGATAAGGATCTTGAACAGCGGCGGCAGCGGCGCAGCAGTCGGGTGTCTGCGCCTGATACGTTTCGTAAGGACATTTTGTACTGTCGAGAGTGCCACCGGGTGTTCTCGGCACTTGATGTACACGCTCCTGCGGACCGCTTCCGTAACTCGTTCCGTGATGCATTCTCGCTGCTCGTTGTATCTCCGAAACCCCCTCCTCCCCCCCGCCCCCTCCACCTTCGCCACCACCGCCCTTTCCCCACCACACACCCTCTATACCTTTTGCCACACTTTTATTTTCCTCTTCTTTACCTTCGATCAGTAACAATCGAAGATTCACAACGGGAATACTCCAAATCCGGGCGTAATCGCGCCAATCTGGATTCGTGCACGTCCCTCTTGTGCGGTAACCCGAAACGTTCCATCCTCAATTCTGGACCAACCGCGAACCTTTTCACACCCACGATAATACACATTCACTAGTATGCTTGGTACTATAGACACATATACATATATACATATTTATGCATACACATGCATGCATACATATATATATATATATATATATATATATATATATATATATATATATATATATATATATATATGTGGGTGTGCGCGTGTGTGTGCGTGTGTGTATGTAGACGTATGTATGAACGTGGCGGATGCAAAGTTCTATGGATGGAAAGCGACGGAACAAGTATCGCCGTACGCGAAGTGAACACAAGAAGTAGGTACCGACCAACGAGCGCGACGACGACAACGACAACGACAACGACAACGACGACGTCGACGACGACGACACTTCACTTTCAATCCAAACCCACCCCGTTTTACCCTCCGGACAACTATACTTGGCACGAAACGCACCACTACTGAAATACGAATCGCATACTTCGGCGATGACGATGACGAGGTCGACGACGATGCCAGCACAACTATCGCGACCGTTGCGACCACGACCGCTCACGGCGCCGGGCCTCAATATCCTTGCCGCGCTCTATTCACCCCGAACATCACTCGACTCTCGTTCTTGATATTCATATTCCGAGTACACGCGTATCTCTATCGTTGTTTACGCCTGGTCTCTGCGTTTGATGTGTTTAAGATCAGGGCTGGGGTGGGGGGGGGGGCAAAATATCGAGGAATTACCGAAAGGACGCTTCGATTTATCATTGAGATAAATCGAAGGATGCGAAATAAAATAAACGGGTGTGAACGCGATCAGGCGTTTACAAATTGCAACCAAATTTTTAACGTTGCCCCTGCACCGGAATTCCTAAACGTGATTTTTATTTTGTTTTCGCCAATTCATGCGACATTGGAATTAGAAGTTTTACTTATAAGTTGTCCCGGCGTGAATGAGATGAAAAATAATTACACCAGTAATGTATAAACAGTCGGGTATAAGATACCCGACCTCATTCACGGCGGGTTAAAGTTCATAAGGCTTAGAAGGAATGAGGGGCCTCCATGCGTGCAGAAACACGGACATTTTTAATCTCAAAGTTTCAAAAAGTTTCGTTACGCGGTTAAAAAAAAAACAAAAACAATCATGTTTTGCGATTTCGCCTATTCAACATCGTCCCCTACGACAGATGGCCAATTTATCAGCTTATTTCAAATCGTTGACATTGTGTCGAGAATAGCGGCTGTTAAATTTGAAATTGATTTATTTCGTCGCTCGCAAGCGATCTCGAAACTTATGTACGAATCAAGAATTCGTCTCTCTTATTCGATTCAGCTCCCTTCAGCCATCTCGCTCGCGCACCAAACCCACTTGGAGATACCCTTCGGTGCACCCTATAATATTTGCACTGCGGCGTTGGTCACCCCAGAGAACGGTCGCGTATAAAGCTTGCTCACTTCTCGCCCTCTTGTAACACGGTTGTCTCCCCTTAAGAAAACAAGAGTGCTAATCGTTTCCGGCTTACCGAAACAAGCTTTTTTGCCTTAGAAGCGTCTATACATTGGCCAACGTCGCAAAAAAGGAGGCTGAAGCATTTTCGACGCGTTGTTTTTCTACAGGGCCAACGGGAAAGACTCATTTCTTATTTTCAAAGGAATAGAAGTATCCACATTTTAAGTACCCATATCGATATCTGATCTCGAATATAAAAAATGAAAGTATTTTTGACAAAAAAGAATGTAGGGTAAGTCCGGGGGAGATGGCTATACGGGAGAGATGGTCAATTATAATATTTAAGAGAATACTCAATAAATATGGGTTGTTTCGGCTTAGTTTGCTTCACGCTGTGTGTAGGTGCTAGTTCACGTCAAAAGCTCCACCGAAAACCAAGTGAAAAAGTAACTAAAATCTTAACTAATTGTTTTATCTACCGCTAATATTTTCTTAAGGGCTGATATTCTATGTCGTGGTGATACAATTTTGAAGAAAAAACATTCTTGTTTTGCATTTCTCAGCAGTGCACGAACACGGCTTTGTTATAATCTCAAAACTTTACATACTCTGTATTTATTTGTTTCTGTTTTATGCGTGGCCATCTCACCCGGAAGATTGGGAGAGATGGCCATCTTGAGTCAGGGTGTGATGGCCATATATCGACTTTGGGTAGTGATGACGGCGAACCTATATTGTTTGATTTATCAGATGAGGATGTGACGAAAAAAGATAACTGTGTTAGTTGTGGAGAAAATAATTAAATAACCAGTCTCATCGAAGGGTGGTTTCTGTCTATTTTATGTCAGCTCTGGGTACACGAAAATTGTTCTGAATTTGAATATATGTGTTCTAAATGTGGTCAGACGAAGAAAAGGGCATTGCGAACGAACGCACCCGGATGACCCGGGAGAGATGGCCAACCGTGATTTTTTTAAGTGTAGTTTTTTTCGCATCTACGGATACGGCGGGATATGCATGGCGAGAAGAGACGCTGTTTATTAATGCTCATTTTTTTGTTCGATTTGTTTTGCTGAAATACAATTGTTCCGCGTCGGGTTATTCAATTAACTAAAAAAATCGCATCGAAAACCACATACCCGCTACGAGTGTATTGCATTTCCACTTCACCCCGCCCCCCGTCGATCTTTCCGCCGCGGGCACCGTCAAAAGCACGCTCACACACAGACACGGATGCACACGTTTACCCACACACACTCGATGAGTTTGGTTTTTGGTGTCGCTCGAGCGATGCGGCGCACCATATCGGTCCCGCACCGGAACCGGACAGAGGTCAATAATTCGATATCAATTATTCTCGCGAAATTTAATTGTTATCCCAGTTTTTGGAAAATTCCTGGAGATTCACACGCATATTAACCTTGCACGCATTTGTAAATATTCTCGAAACACGAGGAAACGATTAAATGCAGCGAACTTTGTCGACCTATGAAACTCAATTTTCAACCTCGATTAATATTTTTTTTTAAGTTTCGATACGGAACAAACAAAACGCCATCTCGCAGTTTCCGAAGCGAAATGATTATTCTCGAAAATGTTTCGCGTGATAAAGTAATAAAAAGTGCCAATATCTTGAAATAAATGTTCCGTTACGAGATAAAAAATATATCGTCTCTCCTTTAATCGAACCTTTTTTTTATTAGAAAACTGGACAGTTTTTATTTCCCTCATTTATTCTGGAAGTTGGACATTTTAGATGGTAAACAGGTAGGTACAGCTGATCTCTCGCTACGGTCGCTATGTCGACCTAACGAAGTTTCAAATTATTTATCTGCAAAACTGTCGCGATAAAGAAGAAATTTCAATTTCCTAACTATTTCGCTGTTTAAAAATATTTATCTTATGATCACAAATCCCCACCGTTTCATCGAACTTTCGTTGTTGTGGGAATATTATCTGTACATTTTTATACTAATTGTCACGCTTCCTCTCCGGTAAAAACCGAGACCTATGTATCATTTTACTATTGTGCCATTTCTCGAGCCAAACCAGCATCATAATAATTAAGTGATGAAATTAACTCGTCCTCCCTATCCATTCGTGATGAGACTATTCATTTCGAACGTCGCACCGAGAGCTGACGCTCCGTGAATTGCAGTATCGTAAAATCGAAGGATTCGTCTCTCTGTGCAATATCAAGTTTGCCCTACGCGAAATTTATTCTTCTCGATCGTTCTCTATTCGTTTCAAAGAGAAAAGGCATCCCTGAAAAACCTTGTCTCGATACTTGAATAACTTCTATTTATGGTCGAACTTCCGATAAGTTAATAATACGGACCAGCTGATCTCCACTTTTGCGCCTCGCGACGGCGCTCGCGAGACACGTAGCGCTGAGAAAAGTCGCGAAGCGGGTTGTTACCTGCGAGAAACTTGGATTTTTAACTTAGTGGAAAGCGTGAATTTATGGGACTTTAACCGATCGAAAGTTCGACTGTATGCAAGTATCTGATTCCTGTGCATGTACAATATATATATCACTTACTGCTCGCTACCCAGCTCGTAAACCGCCGCTACACTATCTTGCGCGTGAGGCTGACTAGCGGGATAAGTCGAAGGAAGTGATCCGCCTCGTAGAATCTCCACTCACTTTCCATCTCTCTCGCACACGCGAAGCCCTCGCTTTCCTTTGCCCTCTCGCTACACACCGCTTGAATTTATCGCCCCCAAGAGACACACTTTTCTTCCACCCTCTCGCTCGATCATATTCTCCTCGTTTCCTTATACTTTCTTCCCTCATGATTCGTTTCGCATGCTCGTATGCATATTAATATACCTATAGGGTATTTCCTAACAACGTACCCCTCGTTCCGATTAATCGTATTATCATTCCATAACGTGCAAATCGATCGAAACATTTATCATCGACTCGCGGTCACTTTTCTAAAAAAAAAAGATAACGGAGAATTGAATTCGATCAAATAAATGTTGTTGTTCGCGTGATCGAATTAAAAACTTAAGCTTATTCAAATAAAAGTTACTTCACGAATGTTTCTTTTTGTTCGTCATTCGTGACGGTTGTAAAATCTTTCTTGAAGTTTATAAGACCGGTGGAAAAGTGCTCGACCCCCCCCCCCCCCCCCCCTGCACCGCCTATTCTCCTTCACCCCAATTCCATAGAGCCGCTCTCTGTCTTTTTTCTTATATAGTCTACACACTTGTGACTAACGTCGCGGCTAACATACCAAGCCCAGCGAGCGAATAAGCTAGTAGAATAGTAGTAGAACGGGAGCTTCACAGCTCGTCCTCCCGAGTGGAAAAGTCTGTACGCCATTTGCCCGGGTGCTTGAATATGAACTTTTTTCCATTCTCTGCCAATCTCGCACTCTCCATCTCCCTCGCTCTATATTCTCTCCACCTCTCCCTCTGAGCAGGACTCGCGCTCTTTTTTCTCTGGCTCTTCTTCTTTTTTCTTTTCTTCTTTTTCACTGTCTCTTTCTCGCGGACCATTTCTTTCTCCATTCTTTCGTTCAACTTCGACTACCTCTCACATCGGCTTTTACTTTGTTTCTTCATTGGGCTGCATCTTTTACCTCCGACTTGTGTCGAACATGATTCAGTTTCGAACGAATCGGAGAAAAACAAACATTAAAAATTATATTGCGATAAAAGAAATCTGAATTATTATTAAAAACCCATTGAGACATTGCAACTGTTGTCATTTCGAATAAAGAACAATACACAATTGCATCAGAGAATACGCGTTTGGATTATCTGTGGCAAATAAATTTAAGGCGGTAATCCACTCTAAAAATGTAAAACAAAACATATTTTTGTCCATTTCTTAATGTATATACTGTTAAAAATATGAGTTAGGAGAAATTTAACATTTCTTTGAAATTGGCCAAGCTATAGCCATTTAAAGGCCGCAAGGTCCAATTTTACTGTAGGTAGTTGTACCGAGGAATTTCCATCCATTTTTAAAATGTTATTCGAGGAATGATTCGGAGTGAATTATTCGAGGAAGGAGAGGGAAGCCTTTATAAACCAGGAACGGTTGATTAAGCATGAACTAAATACAACATGCCATCAATGTCGGCGTGACTTCCAATCCATCCGCTATTTTTGTAAAAAATTTTAAACAAGCATTTCTCGAAACAGTTGTTAAAATATGTTTGGTTTCGTACATAGAAAAAAAAGATGCCCAAAAATTCAATTTTTTGGTGTGAATGTTGCTATTTTGCTTTATTTTAATTGTCTATGATTCCCACGATAAATATAGGTACTCTCTACGAGTAAAAACTATTTGTTTTTAAAACCAGCTGCCGCCTAGAAAATTGTCAATCGGGAGTCGCTCTTTTTTCGCCGCCGGACATTTTGTTTCATAATTCCGCGAATTTCTTTTTATAACATTTTTTCACGTCTAAATATAAGAATAACAACATGACAAAAATGAATGCTAAAAATATTGATAGTTTTTTTTTATTTTACCATGAAAAATTTCGTAAATTTCTTTGACGTTTGGTTAATAATTGTTATTCGGTTCATGCGAGCTTTATTTGAAATAAGTAAATCCATTTTTTTCGGATGTTTCATTAATAAATAATAGTAAATAAATCAAAGTAAATGAACGCCGAGCATTGACGAGTTTCTATATTAGCAAATGTAAATTATTGTAATTACATTATAACTACTTATAATGCTGTCTCTAAAATATTCAGAATGGTTTGACATTTTAATCTCTCATATGCTTACCCAAGCGGATTTGTTTCAGTTGCACGTGCAAAAAGTGGTATTTTACAATTTTAATACAATGATATAGATACATACAATATTGAACGCATTGAAACGAAAAACACATTAAACAATGAATTACCGACTGTAATAAGGCGTGGAAATGCTGTAAATCGAGATACGTTGTTTTCGGCCGGCAATAGGTGTCTCTGTACATAAATGAGAGACCCTAGGAATGCTTTGACGTTACTTTTGAGAAGAGAGAGAGAAATTGCACCGTCTTGTTTATCGTTCCTTTATATCGATAACTTTATTTTTCTATCTCTCACCCTTTATCCCTTCTGGTCTCTCGCCCCAGACGACTCTTTCGTGCTGTTCACCCCATGAGACCGAGATAGATAAGAGAGAGAGAGAGAGAGAGAGAGAGAGAGAGAGAGAGAGAGAGAGAGAGAGAGAGAGAGAGAGAGAGAGAGAGAGAGAGAGAGAGAAGGATATACATATAGGGTCTTCGATGCGCTAACGAGGTTTAGCCCTCAAAGGCCTTCGACGCGTGCTGGGCTCTCGAGAGATCGATCCCAATCGGATCATACAAGGTGCAGTGGGTAAGTAGGCGGCACAGCTTGGGTTACTACGAGACGCGGGCTTTACTTGGTATAAGGTATGAGGGATATAGCTGAGAGAAAATGAAAGATATATGAGGTATTCCACGGGAAATCGGCCTATTTGGAACTTTTGCATCTCCGATATATTTGAAAAAAAACTCTCTAGTCCTGGTTGAGACTCGTCTCCATAATTTTTTTCAATTTTTTTTTGTGAAGCCATTCACGAGATATAACTTTCTGAAAAATTTCGGTTTTTGAAAAATGCCTTTTTTGAAATGCTCGTAACTCCGCGAATAATCGACCAAATTGGAATTCTTTTGTTCAACATTTTCGGTTTCCCACGTATTTTTCAGAAAAATTTGTTTAATCCATATTGATATGAGATTTTTCAATTTTAAAAACAAATGATTGTTTTTAACAATGATCGTCTATTTTGATTGTATTTTAATTTTGTCGTAAAAAACTGTTGTTAATTTGAAAAATTTTAAGCCTAGTTTTAGAATGGGAAAGTACCTTATTTTATATATATCTTTTATTATTAGTAAGTATCTCCCTGATTTTGTGCTATATCTTTTTCCTTAAATCACTCTGTAAAATAATAAATAATCACTAGGTGTTACTAGAATAATAATTTACAGTACCTCCTGAGTATAAGAATTTGTTTTCAGATATTTTTCAACACGGATAACTAAAAACATGAAAATAGAAAATTCGAAAAAAATAGATTCGTTTGCCCATTCTAAAATTAGACTTAAAATTTTTCAAATTAACAACAGGCTTTTACAAAAAAATTAAAATACAATCAAAACAGACGATCATTGTTAAAAACAATCATTTGTTGTTAAAATTGAAAAATCTCATATCAATATGGATTAAAACAATTTTGTATGAAAAATACGTGGAAAGCCGAAAATAAAAAAATAAAAGAAAGTCCAATTTGGTAGATTATTCGCGGAGTTATGAGCATTTCAAAAAGGCATTTTTTAAAAACCGAAATTGTTCAAAAATTTATATCCCGTGAATGGTTCGATAAAAAAAATTGAAGTGAATCATGGAGGCGAGACTCATCCAGAATTAAAAGAAAAAATAGTTCCAAAAAATTCGGAAATGCAAGAGTTTCAAATAAGCCGATTTCCCGTGGAATAACTCATATATATTCTGCAATATATATTCAAAAAAAAATTTCATATTTTTGTCAAGAATCGACTTGGGTTTATTGCTTATGTACGCGCATAATTTTGTTTAGCGTCAAAATAAAATACGATCTTTTGTTCCAGCCGTCCCACTCCAAGAGTGATTTAGTCTCATTTTTTCATTTTTTTACACCATATAGTTTATTGTTTATTATTGTTTTGTGTCGAAATTTGAAAATGAATTGTCCAATTAGAATTTCTATCGAGAAACCAATAATTGTAAGATCAAACGAACTTACCTGTAAGTGATGTTCGATCTTAATTGTATGAAGCGCCTCTTCCGAAGAGATCAGTGTGTAGTTATTTAAAGTTTATTACGGCAGATATTTCATGACTAAGATTTTCGATATACTTATTTATCTATAAAATCTCTTTTTTTTCTTTTTTTAACCCTGTAAGTAGTGCGATGCATGAACGAATGTAATATTATCTAGTGCTTCTATCTAAAACCACTTTCTCAAATAAGCCTTTACTCGTTACAATCCGACGGTCGTAGAACCTAGGCGAAGGTACCCGAACGTTCCGTACAGCCTGGGGCTTTTCTAATTGCAACTATATTCATCCCATTCTTTTTCGTAGCCGAAGTAGACGCGTGACGAGTGCTGTAAGCATCGAATTTATCGGCATCCACCCCGCTTTCCATCAGCGTCTTTTTTATCCATCTGCTCAAGGTCTGGGTGGATATTCCCCTGTGCGGTTTTTTCCAGGCTACAAAAAGTCGAGTTTCCTTTCCTCATAATTCTTTTGTCTTGTCTAACGGTGTCTTAACAGTTTTTAGAACCAAACTCCTTCGGATTGATGTTTCGTCGTACTGTAGATACGCCAGAAATTTCGCAACGTCGTGGAGTGGTTCTAAGTATTGCTTCTTGTCCGCAGGATTCAATTTGATCAACAGATCTGTAACTTTTACCACGCCCGTGAGCGAAACAGCAATCTTTTCTTGTTTTTCAACAATTATTTCGTCTCTCTTTACAATTGCACTATCTAAGGCTGCCTTAACCTTCAAATTTAGTTTCGGAGGATCGATGAAGACGCAGTTCTGAGGAGGCGCGATCTTCTTTAAGAAACCTTTTCGTTCATCCGCCGGAAGACCCTTCTCGATAATCTCGAACCAAATCGTCGCGAGATGACTGTGCACCGGCAGGTGCCAGCGCTCGCTCCGGTCCGAGACGTTCTCCGAACACCTCCAAAACGTCTGCTTACAGTTCGGACTCTTGTGCTTTGGCTAACGCCTTCTCTCTATCCGGTTTTGCATTAACAGTATTCTTGCCAGTCGTAATAACTGGGGCATCCTCAGCCGCTTGTGTATCTGGCTGAGCAATGTTGGCTTCGTCGCTGGAGTGGATATCGCGCTCCACCGGTGGGTCGAACGAGGGAGGTATCGAGAGTGCGCTCGTACCTGCGAATCAAAATTTCCCCTGGAAACTGGCTCCTCGAGTTTCTCGCGCGATGCGGAGATGCTTCAGACTGGCTGGGTCTATCGCGATCGCCACGATTCGCATCTTCTTTATACGAATCAAGAATACGTTCTCTACTATGAGAACGGCTACGCTTAGAACGCCGATCTTTGTCGCGACGATTTGTATAATCGTCATGACTTTCCTTATTACTGCGATAACCTCCGCTGCAATGACGTCCATATGACCTTGGCGAGTCGTACTCCTTGCAATTCGAACTACGCCCCCGATTTCCTCTTTCGTCAAGAAACAAAGCAGACGAATAAACAATATTTTCGTCTTTGTTTCTCTTTTTTCTTTTTTTCTTTTTTTGAGTCGGTGGTGTTGCTGCGTGAAATGTGGTATGGCCGGTCGATCTTACACTCGTGACCGTTGGACGATCGCGAGACAGAAACGACGTGGTATAATGTACTGGATTACGATTACGAATGAAATGGTTGGGCCAAAAACCATTTCATTCCCATTCGTACCCTATCGTGTCGCACGAACACAAGCTGGGTTAAACGCTCTCTCTAACCTCAATTACTGACCGCGCTTGCTTTCGTATTTTCCCTCTTTTTGTTTTAGGGTCGGTTCTTCTAGCCATCTTACTCGTTCTCGCAATCTTTCTTGATCTTCGTCGTCCGACGAACGATGCCTGCGTTTCCTTTTTCTCATTTCCTTGTAGAATTTCTGTAGAGTTTCTAAATAAAACGTGTGACGTCATCGGCACAAAGTAGAAGAACGAGTTGCATACCGGAATATACACGGAACAGGACCGAAACGAAAGATTTGAACTGTAGAGATTGTCGCGACATCGGTATATAGTAGGGGTAGTACACACTGATCTCGAGGAAGAGGCGCGAGATACAATTATGTTGTTCCAATTACAAATTCGCCCGAACGCATATGGACGTCGCTTTCTAATATTTCGATACAAATTGAATTGATTCATTTTATAGATAATTATGTTACTTTTGTTAGAAAAATGATTTGGAAGAGCTCGGTCATTTTTCGAATCACAAATGTGATTTCCTAAACGGCTAATACAATTTTCTACTTATTTTACGATATTTTCTCATCAATAATAAACCGTTGTCGAACGAAAAGTAAACAACTTTAAATGAGAAATAAAAAATTGTAATGAAAAATAACGAACACATTAATGCACGCGAGTACGTCCGTTTTCCATGGACTTGATTACTGTGTAAAAGACTTTTTTTTTAACGACAATAAACGAAGATTACGAGATTGAAGGGTGCTTAAAAAATGAATGCCAATGCCGGGGTAGTTGGGCTTGGTACTTAAATAAAATGTATATACAGTAGAGAAAAAAGAGAGGGGGCGAAGCAAAGAGAGACCCGAGGGAGTTTGCTGTGTCCCTGTTACTTTTACCCTCAATATTGAGATTGAATAAAGTTGAAATTAAATCGTGTTCATCGTAATATCATTTTGCAAAAATGCTAAAACTACTAAGAAGAATGAATGAATAAAAAATAAGGCAATCACGAATATTATACAAGTATTGCAAGCTTTCATAATTTCTACAATTTGAATATTTTTGTATATTCTTGACAAATAGTTATGTTGAAAAAAATAATTTTGTCGAGTGTATTTAACATTCCGACTTTATGAAAATTGCAATTTTACGATCTTTTACAGCGAGGAGCCACTCAGAAGCTTGAAATTCTATGAAGTTTCGAAATCATAATCCTTAGGGGCGTCATTTTTATATGCAGGAAAATCTGTACATTTTTCAGAAATAATGAGAAAGAATTTTGCAAAATACCATTAGCACGGTTTTTATTTCGTGTATTCTTTTGGCTTTTTTTTGGAAATAGTGATTCTAAAACAGATGTTAGAAAAATCGAATAAATTCAAGCGCGTCTCGATGTACCTACTCGCCTCGACATACGCGTCATGTGCCAACCATTACCGTGCCTAAGACCATTTATGTATAAACATAGAATATCGCGGAGGAGACAAATCCATGTCAACTCGGAGGTAAAGCAACTGGTAGCAAAACGGAAGCAACTGGTATTAAAACAAAATATCTATATATTCTCAAACTGGGAGAAAAGCTCTGTTATGTTACGGTGTGTTATTATATTTGCAGCCGCGATCGTCAAGTGTGTATCAAGAAAAAAATATGAGATTTAATCGGCTTGAAATGTTAGAGAAAGCGCGCGGAGGCTCATCGAGAAAGAATGGGAGTAACGAAGCCGCTATAATACCGAGAGAAAGAACAGTATAGTATTGTTTTTGTTCTATACTCCCTAGCTCGCTAGGTTCGAATACAACATACGCCAGACTGGTGGAAAATTCTTTTTCTTTCTTTTTTCTTTCCGAGCGAAAAACGTGAAGTAATTTTTTTACGTGCTCCCCTATCGTCCTGAGATGAAAAAGGGACGAGCAGGCGAATAAAAAATTAATTAATAAATGTGATAAAAATATTTTGATATATAATAATACAGAAATATAATTGCGTACGAAAATAAACGAGGATTTTAATTCGTTTTATCGGATCTTCGTAATTTTTAAGAATTGAGTTACATTGTAATAATTAAATTTCTCGAAAACTGATAGCCCCGATCGATCGTGGGCCAATTTCCGTTTTATCGTAAAATTATGGTACAGAGGCGGTGAATCAATTTCATAAAAGCCTGCTATAACTGTACATTGATCGGCGATTTTCGCAACTTTATTATTGGATTAAATATCCGTAAACTCCCTTACGAAGTTCTTTTTTTACCTTCTCGCGAAGAAACCACGAGCTTTTCCTGCGCCAATATGATTTATCGTTTCTTTTATACGAGTTTTACCAGAAAGTTGCAAGTGTTTAATTCTTGCAAAATGAATCCTCCGATAAAAGATATGTAGTTAATAACGGCGTTAAGTATATCCTTTATCCATCCCGTATACAAGTTGAGACCGTATTTTTTTTAGTTCATTTTCACACGTTAATATTGGATCGAACAGTAAACAGTCAGTAAAATGAATGAAATTAAATATCGTCCGTTTAACCCCGATTTTAATCCAATTAAATTTAATAAAAATATATAGATATTTGCATCGCTTCACTTGTTCGATTTTTCATTAATTATTATTATGATTAAGGCTTGGATTGTCTCGACATGAAAGAAGACTAAACAGCGAGACTATTGGGCACGACATTTGTTTTGTTTAAAAGCGCGAGGGTTATATAGAGATAGTAAAAACAAAACAATATATATATACATATATATATATGTGTGTGTGTCGGTGGGCGCGCGCGCGCGTGTGTGTGTGTGTGTGTGTGTGTGTGTGTCGACAAAGAGAGTCCACGCTCTGAAAAGTCTCTTGCGACGCCACGAGACGATGAGGATGACTGAAGCATTCTTCTCCGTCACGCTCGTCATCTATTTCTCTCTTCCTTGCTCACGTTCGCAACTCCCTCGTCTCTGTGAGAGCACGGAGCAATGACATCTACCGTACACCCCGCGGAATTTACTACACCTTTTATTTTCTAGAGATGAGCGTCGTGACTGAGGAGGTGCTATGAGAAATGGGATGAGAAACGAAACGGTACGAGACTTTTTTGAATTAAAACTAATTCACGAGCGACCCTAACTCAGGCAACGGAATAACCACATATTATCACGACGAGAAACGGTTTAGTGCGTGTTAAAAATATTAATAAATTGTAAAACTAGGGATTTGTTGTAAGGGACCTTTAATAAGGCAGCTATGTACCGCTAAAAGTTCTTCGATCTCTATCTTCTTTACAATTTTTTTGTATAAAAATTGGACACATGATTTTTTAATTTGTAGTACCTACATGTAAGATTCCCTGTTAAAAATATGGCGAATTGAAAAATTTCGTAACAAAAAGATTTGACGATTTTAGAGCCGTAAATTTAAGAAAAAGATAATATTTTCATGTAATTTATTCATTCATATATGTTTATCAATTATTGATAGAAATTCATTTTTTTTTTGCAGAAAGGCACAAATATTTTGAGCTGCACAAACTCATAAAATGTAATTAATTCTAATGGAAATTTGCCTGGTAATATATGAGAAGGAGGACCAAGTAGTTATAGTCAGCGTTAGGACGGACGTACATTCTCGTTACCTCGTGCGGTTTCAAGAGAAATTTGTCCAGCTTTACGAAGCCAGAGTTTTTCAAACTCTCAAAAAAGGAACATTTTAGAGCATTCTGTGTATTTAGTAAATGATAATATACAATTCGCAAGAAAATATTAACAAAAATTAGCTATCGTTATTTCCATAAATTATTAAATTTTTCCGTGGATTTTTGTTCGCATTTTTATCATCACAAGACTTATTGGCATGTAGGAAAATTTCCCCGATGATACGTTAATCCATAAATTATAAGAATTGATTACCGGTTCGGATTAGGTACTGGAAGATAAACTCGACTCTCCGTACGCGATATAGCATGCACGTGTACCGAGATTGAAAAAAGTAGAGAGAAATATATATATAGAGAGAGAGAGAGAGCCCGAGACACTTCAACCGGAGCAATACAGAGCAGAGTGTAGTTCCAGCTGGAGAGATCAACGCGACACGACGTTAAAATATAGCGAGGGGTCAAACGATAGTCAGATAATTCCGCGTGCCAACGCGCCACTTCTCGTGTTCTGACGAACTATATCTATATCGATATACTACATTGCACGGATGGCTTCGTAAACATTCTTTCACCTCCAACCCATCTTTACTTTCAAACATAAAATGAACATGGCCGTTTTTCACCCTCCGACTCCCTCGTCCCACTATTTTTTATGCAAAAATTACCGTAAACATCTTCACTCCCCCCCCCCCCCTCCCTCCAGACGCTCAATTTTTTGAACACAGAAAAATGTGCACGTATAAATTTATTCACTGCTATTTGATTAAGGTCAAAGACTAATTTCTTTAATTAAAATTGATCAAATGTAATTGAACTTGGATTAAAATATTAGCTAGCTCACAATAGGCCGATTTTGAATTGTATTAATCAATTTCTTTTCGATGCATTGCAGACTACAAAACATTGATGTTCATGAACGTGTCTTTCGTTCGAGAAACGAGGATAGTTTCATAATCTTCGATAACCCTATACAATATCTAATTCTATATAGCGAGAAAGAAGCGAATTCACCTAATTTATATCAATTTAATAACGATCAAAGGTGACCTTCGTGAATCAGACCAAATTGATTTGACAATTCCTCCGTTCGCTGTCTTCGTAAATTGTATTCGATATTACTGAATCGATGACCCAGACAAGACCCGACGAAAAAATTATTTTATTATTTCCCGTTGCGGAAAAAAGCTCATCGATGATCTATATACGCACAAAGATGTGTAACAGCTGCACTATTTATTATTTATACCTTACGTAGATACGCACGTACGCGCACACACGCTTTTGTTTTCGTAAATGCGTTTTCCTTACGATCGTGCCTGCCGAAAATTACAATGGGCTCTTGAGATGCTGCTCCGACCTTCGATTAAATGCCGTACACAAAACGCTCTCGGGATTCACGTTGATTATACACTACATCGTGCGCGTTATACAACATGCACATCGTTTTAGTAAGCGGCGCTCATATATACGCGCCGTTTGTCCGCAAGGAATTTACCGTATACATGCAACCACTATATACGTTCAATACATATATATATATATATATATATATATATATATATATATATATATATATATACATATATATATGTGTGTGTGTGTTTGTATATATATATATATCCATATACATATATATTTATAAATACATACACAGATAGACACACGCACACACGCGCGCGCACGCACGCACACACACACACCGACACCCACGCGAAGCACTCACACGCGTCCAAGGCACGCACACACAAGAGCTGGAACGAACATTCGCGTCTCCTGGAGCGCGATATACGGAGAGCAACCGTAGAGCGCGCTCGAGTCGCCGCGGCAAGACTGGGGATCTGCACCCCGGCCGGGTAGCTCCCATGGCAACCCCGAAAGCCCCCGCTCTACCACTGTCCACACTCGCACCGTCCCACTCACTTTTCTCTCTCACTCTTTCCGTCGCTTCGTCCCCTCCACTCCAGCGACCTCCGCGTAACGCGGTGGAGGGAAAGCATCAGGCCTCCCCTTCGCTCGTACCCCGTCGCACGTTCACTCGGCTTTTCACTCTCTATCTCGCTCGTACCTCTTGACGCGGGCACGAAACTCTCGCCGGCCTCTCACACTCCGACAGCTCCCACGCTTTTCACTCCCCCGTCCTCCCCTCGTGCTTGCAGCCCTTCCCGCTCCAACGAACCCGGCGCACGTACAACGCGCGCGCAGCGCCACCGTTGCCGACGCGGACGCCAGCATGACTGCGCGCCAGCACGCGCGCGCAACTCTTGGACCACCGCGAGTGAAAAGTCGCAGAAGAGGCAGAAGCTCGCGATGCTATCCCGGAAGCTCTTCTCTCCTGCGGCTGGCCACCCTGCCACTCGCTCTCTCTCTCTCTTTCTCTCTCTCTCTCTCTCTCTCTCTCTCTCTCTCTCTCTCTCTCTCTCTCTCTCTCTCTCTCTCTCTCTCTCTCTCTCTCTCTCTCGCTCTCTCTCTCTCTCTCTCGCGCCCTCGGCCTCCTTGCAAACTTTCTCATGCTCTCTCTCTCGTGCTTTCTCCTCCAGTTGCCTCGTACGGCCCTTGGTCGTTCGTAGGTTTTGCAAGGTATGCGTACTTTACGTACATGTATGCGCGTTTAGGGTGCAAGTTGGAGAGCTAGGAGGTTCGAAGGGGGTATGAAGAGACGATACATGTCTCTTATATGTATTCGCTGTTGGAATCTTTCATTCCTTTTGGGAATACATTCATTTGAGTGTTTTTTTAAAAATGTTGAGTCCCCTTAGCGCCGCATCTTAAGCAATTAAACAACGAGAAAATAAGGTTTATTTGAGTCATTCGGCATCTATCGGCCTGACCAGATCCATAAAACCCATTTGAATCAAATAGCCTTTCTGCAAAACGTTTCGAATCCATCTTAATTGAGTAGGGTGAACGTGAAAGAAATAAATCCAGAAATAAATAGTACCTACCTACTTGTGTCGAATGAAATCTGTGATTGAAGAAAACTTAAATTAATTTCCATTTAAAAATGTTTTGTCTCGCGAGTTTTCAAGAATCATTATTTTCCCTATTTTTTGGCAGTAGGTAACGAACATATGTTGATACAGACAGAAAATTGATATATCGAAAAGGTGCTTTAACGGGTACTTTTTTGTTATCTCCAGCTACCCTCATACGTATAAGCCTTGCGCATATCTCTGTTACTATCTTCGCACGAATGGACGAGAGAGAGAGAGAGAGAGAGAGAGAGAGGGAGTGAGAGAGGTTAGTTCGAATCTGGTTTTCCTAGTCATAACTCAAGATGATCCGATGTCACCTTTAGGTTATGTTCGTAAGGGATTACACGCTCTATCCTTCCTGTTCGAGGGGACTATGATGTGATTTAATGGAGTGTTCCGATTTAGAGTTATTGGCTACTTCCAGTATTTATTACAGTACATAAAGGTCCTCTCGATACATGTACTCATAGCGACATTATGACGTAATATCGTATATTCCTTAGGGGTTGTTAAGATATTAATTAATGGCGTCATTGACTCGGTCACTGCTATCGGTGTTTGCCCATCACGGACTATAGGACTCGTTGATGTTGTACCCCGTGGTCTTGACACATTCAACGGGACCGTGAGGGGTGAAATACCAGCCTACATATTTGTCGTGTCGATCATGTTCATTAAAACGCGTATACACACGCATTCTTAAATGCTGCCTTCGATTAATATAGAAATCTATAAGTTAATTAAATCTTACAATTTTGATTCAAGATCCATTTTTTTAGGCCCATATCTTCACCAATCTTTAATCATGTTGCTTCAAAAGCTCCGAATAAAGTTAACAATTAAATAAATATTGTTTTCACCGGCGAATTGACTAATTACTTCGATCAATAATAAACTTTTTTAATATCTCAGTTAGTACGATTGTAAATCGCAACTTTTTTCAAGCCCGGTGCTGACATCATACGGCTCGCACCCTTCGGGCTCGAGAGTGCAATGCGTAAACATCGCTGAAGGCTTTACGTTCCCTAATAAAACGTGGGCCAACCAGTCAAACAGTCGAGTAAAAACATCTACCGCTCGGAGATCGAGGGAGGCTAGGTGGAATTCGACACGGGCAACGAGGAAGGGAGAGACAAAAATTTCACGGACGAGATTACCAGGCGCGAACGTGGGCGGGTAAAACAGCCGTGGAAAAGAGATAGTCCGGTGAGCAGTCGACGATAGATAGTTGCAAGGCGGATGGGGGAGGACTGAAGCGAGAAGAATACAGACACTGTAGAGAAGCAGAAGCAAGAATCCGAGAAGAGAAAATCGGGTGGAAGGAATTCGAGGGGCAGAAAAAGCGCGCTGAGAAGAGTAAATTACTTGAATCGCTACCGATAGCGTGTGCTTGCGTGTCGGGAAGGGTGCGAGATGAGGATGACGCAGACGAAAAAACGCGAGTAAAAATAGCAAGAGAAATGACAGGGGTGAAACTTTTACGAAAAATTACCGAATCGTCTCGAATCATTAATTCCCATGATTGATAATGAATGATTTCCTCGGATTCTTCTCGTTACAGCGTTTGTTTCGTCGATTTTCGTGAAATTGAATAAAGCACGAGAGATCCCTGATACGTATGAAATCATTTTGACAAATTGTTTTGATTTAATATACATATATGGCTTCAAATTCATTACGAGCACGAAAATTTATTAATCCACTTATGATTGAATTACAAAAATTATCGAATTTAATGAGATATTGTTGACAAAGTTCGCGCAAGTTTTTCTCCATGGCTTATTAAGCCCGTTCCAATAAAAAACTAACCTCATACAATAGCTCCGTAATTAAAATATTAAACAGATGCTTGATGCTATTTTAGCCGTAACATTTTGATAATTTATTCGATTAATGATGCTTCGAAGTATCACGAACTTTCACAGAATTTCGTTAAGTTTTCAATATCGTTTTGATCTAGAGATATAATTGCTCTAATCATGAACATTGTGCAACTTCTTCGCGAGAAATCCCCCGCGCAACACCCTTGATTATGTTTTCAACACGATAATTCGCCTATTATCCGTAACTATATGTAAAGGTAAGAAAAATATAATAAGTACATATTCTGTCTTTCTTTTCGTTTTCATATTTGATTGTGTATGTGCGTACACCACACAGAAAAAGCGATAAAAGAGGAAGACGAAGGCTATAAAAACAACGAGATAGGAAATGAAAAGGTCGAAAAAAGCGACCAGGACTTCTGTCAATTAACCGGGAATTATTCTTATTAATATGCACATTTTTATTTGCATGGGCGACCAACGGGATAAAATACAGAGCGGTAGAGAGAACAAAAGAGAGAGAGAGAGAGAGAGAGAGAGAGAGACGCCACAGTAATTATTCGGCCAACGTGGCGGGTGGCTGCCGTCGCCGTCGTTGCAGCGAGGGTGGAAGGGAAGGGGATGAAAGGATGGTTCGAGGTCCCAGAGGGCGTGTGCGGCAGTGGGAAATTACCACAGGTGCGCGAGAGGAATCTGTGGGAAAAAGTCAAGCGTGGAGAAGGAGCGGTGGGTATGTAAAGAGAGATGGAGGGACGAGGGACAGAGGAAAACGTGTTATGGAGTGAAAATAAAGAGGAACGAATAAGAGCGATGCTCACGGGTCAAGAACGCGCGCGAGACAGAGAGAGAGAGAGAGAGAGAGAGAGAGAGAGAGAGAGAGAGAGAGAGAGAGAGAGAGAGAGAGAGAGAGAGAGAGAGAGAGAGAGAGAGAAGAGAGTGAATTGCATTAAATATTTTGTTTTGTTTTTTCTCACGGGTTCAAAATGCAGAGAAGATGATCGTAAAGTTGAGGGAGAGGGGAGAAAAACAAAACGATTCGAAAATGTTGTTCTTTGATCTCCTAGATAGAACTAGATAGACACAGGGACAAAAACTCAAACGCCGCACACCTACGGTAAGTAAAAGTGACGAACATATTTTGTTATATTTCGAAAGCTTCGAAATGAAGGTGAGTCTCATGTCAGAAAAATCAGGAAATTCATTGTTTGTTTTTCGCAATAAAAATTAATTAGTAAGTTTTTAAAAATTATTTCTTTTGGTTCCTTTTTATTTTTATGTTTGTTGATTAAAAAATAACTGTATGGTGTTTTAAAGATTAAATTAATATATTTCAGACGATAATTGATAATTTATCGACATTTTGTTGAATCATACTCTTCGTTAGGCCACCACAATTTTTAAACAATGATTTGAAAAATCTGGGACATCTCGTACAAATGTGCGCAATTTACGAAATGGAAAAGAATAAAAGAATAAAAACGATCATTCACCGGTAACTAATTCACCTTCAAGTATATGGTACATCAGAACGGAGAAAGTCCAGTCTGTCTGATCGATGTGGGGGTTCTCTACTTCGGTATCCAAGTGGCGTCACGTTGGAACGTCAGGCGTAAGTAGTAAGCTACCCGTGCGTGGCTAGCCGCGTGCCAGCTGGGTGAGATACGGAATCTGCAAAAAATATACTGATTCCCATCTAAAAAAAAGAAGTTAACTTTGAAATGACCTCGACAACTTCCACCTAAGATCAAACAAGTAACGCTATTTTACGTCCCCCTTCAAACCTTGAAACTGTATTGAAACATTTGTTTTAAATGCTATTGTTCAAAGATATTCGACCGGGGGGTTTTAAATGGGACAGTCGGCATATGTAAGTTCATCTGAAAACAAAATCGTAAATGATTTTTAACCGTTCAATATTTTAATTCAAATATCAGCCTCGATCGCTTTTATTGCGAAACGTTCTCATCGACTGTCGTCGGCATTAATCAATTATTTCGAAATGAATGTGGAGGGGAGAAGCTCTTTAGCGTCCAGCCGCGTGCGGTCTTCCGCACTGCATTAAATCATCGCCGTTGATGCAATCCACCACGGTGTCTATAATATTATTGTAGCTACGTAGACTCGAATGCTCGTCTCAATTTCAAACTTCAACAGTTTCCACCTCCCTATTTGATATTCGTCATACTACGTATCTGTACGTACGTGAATTGCCGTACTAACGATTCGTCCCAAGCCTTTGTGTGTGGCCTTTTTAACTGTATACGTATATGCTACAAAATACGCACGCACGCACGCACGCGCGCGCACGCACATTTCCATAAACGGCATTCACACATACGTGCACACGCGCAGAGTCACATGCAACACAAACATACGCGCGCACACATGCCCGAGGAGAGAATACCCGAGTGCCAGTTTTGGGTTCGATAGCGAATCAACGATCAACGATACAACGATACTAACGTTTCGACCCGTTCACGATTTTTCGTTGGCCACTGTCGGTTAGTTCGATCTCTGATTCGGTATACAGCACAGATCATTTCTCATAGTTCTATCATTTCGACGATAGCCTAGATTATTAATTAACGCCCCCTCCAAATTTACCCCACCCTCCAAAAGTTCACCCTGTGCATAACAAAATGAGCCAAGTTACCGTCGGGGAGCTATACAGATTTTGATATTAATTTTTAGGCTATTATATAAAGTGCCATATCGGTCGAAAAATCGCAATGTACCGTCGGCAATTAAGCTATTTTTTGCCCGGCATAGAGATATACGTATGATTTTATTATATTTGAACGAAGTTCGTACGAACGCGAATTAATGTTTTTTTTAATTTTCAATACTTCATTTCGAACAGATGCCCTGGCTAATTGAATTTTGTATTTTAGAGCGAACTTTTTATATTTAAATAGAATAATTCATTATATTTTCTTTTTTTGGCTCAACATATTTTTCTCCGAAATGCCCTGTACTCGTGTATAGTTTTATGGCGATATCTATAAAGATGTTAATTAGATTCATTAAATCAGAGTGGATGTTTTAATTGTAGCAGTAAAACTTTAGTCGTATATCGAACCGCATTTAATTGAATTAAACGATTTTCATTGAGACGATGATTAAACGTTTTTCAATTATGGAAATCGATATCGTTTCATTAAAGTAAATATTATTTCTGTCAAATAACTTCATTTTTCAAAAATTGGCTTTACAACATCGTCGATGTAGCATCGAAACTCATTCAAACGAGGTATATCATTGTGATAATCCGTTTTTCAAAAAACAATAGAGCAGGAACGGGGAATGGATTCTGACATTACGACAGATTATGGACAAAATACGATTTCATTTTATCTGCACAATTATTCGTAATGATTCTATCATATGAATCCTTTTTTAGCGCTTTTTTCTCTTTCTAATTGACTCTTTATTATTATAATTTCGTTGAGGAAACCATTGCTGATGTTTGACCTTTTTTGAAATGATGAAATTATATCGCTCTGTAACAATTATTCGCATCATTTCATTGGCAATCCTGCATTCAATACTAGGTTCGCTTTTTAATCCAATGTTGCTTGTTTCCGCCTGAGATGACACACAGGGAGATTATTTGCGAAGGTAAGGGCTTCAATGTTGGAGGTTCTCGAGAATTCTCCGCGGGTGTTGCATTTGCCTCCGTGTTTCTGCTACCGATACTGTCAACTTCCTCATCATCATCATCCCACCCTTGTCGCCATAGCCTCGCTCGCGCTCCTCTTCCTCCTGGTAGATTTTCCCCGTAACGAGAACGAACGTCGCTCAATTCACGAGCGCGCATTAATTAATAATCTAGCGCTGACGCAACGATGGACGAGCTGCAGCAGCGGGAGCAGAATAGGCCAGCACGGCTGTGCACTACAATTACATACACACATACATAAATATATACATATATATATATATCGTGAGATTTTCCGACCATCGCCCACCCTGCCATCTCTCTCCAAGCGTTGTATGAGTATATATGTATGTGTGTGTGTACATACAGAACGTAAAGCCAAAAGAGATAGAAACAGAGAGGTGGTTAGGGAGAGATGACAGCGTGGGCGATGATCGGAAAATCTCGCGGTAGTATAGAAGGGACAGCTCGCAGTAGCCCTGTGGACAATACCACCGGGTAATACAGATACCGGACCGAGAAGTATCGAGAACAAGCAAAATAAATTTATTCGGTATTAACCGAAAACTATTTCGACTTTTATCGATAGAATCGCACGTTTTATTATGCCTTTGAAATCTTATTTTATTTTTTGCTATGCTTATGATATTTAATCTTTTCTTTTTTCTTCGTGACGTAAATACGACGATAAATATATCCAATTTGAAATTACTTGCATACGAAAGCTAAAAAAGAGCTGACTGCGGTACTGGCAGTATTCGACATACAGTCGGTCACGAAAATATTCGGACACCAGCATAGAGTTTCTTTGTTGTTCTCTATTTCAACCAAACATTCGAAGAACCATAAAATTATGGTACGGTATGTTAGAATGTACTTTTCAGGCCACATCAACGCAAGAAAATATTATATCGTACGTACGATTGTTTAAGTAATGCGAGAGATTCAAAAAATTTACAAATTTACCATTTATCGTTAGCTTGATAAAATTAAATACCGCGTTCTATGTCCATTTTGGCAGCATTAAGATTTTTTTTTGCCAAAGGCTTATCTATTTGCACTTGTCCACGATACCTTCCTCGAACACTAATTCGCCCACTCCGTGTGACCTCCGACGACCCCAGAACATTACCGAACTCCCACCGTGTTTCACAGTTGGTTGAAAATGCTCCGGATTGGAAAAAATGAGTGGTGGAATGACGTAATTTTTACTAACGAAAGCAAATTTGATACTTGCGATGGTGATGGGCGAGTAAAAGTGTGGAACAAACGAAAAGAGGAGTTAAATCCGAAGCATTTACAACCAACTGTGAAACACGGCGGGAGTTTGATAATGTTCTGGGGCTGTCGGTGATTACACGGAGTGGGCGAATTAGTGTTCGTCGAAGGTATCGTGGATAAGGGCAAATACCTAAGCATTTTGTAAAAAAAACTTTGTTTAAATGCTGCCAAAATGAACATAGAAAACGATATTAAATTTTATCAAAATAACGATAAATGGTAAATAAATAAATAAATGGAAATAATTTTTCTTGCGTTCGTGTCGCCTGAAAAGTACATCTAACATACCATAGGTACCATAATTTTATGGTTCTTCGAATATTTGGTTGAAATAGAGAACAACAAAGAAACTCTATGCTGATGTCCGAATATTTTCGGGACCGACTGTGGAAAGATTGTAAGTTTAAACACATATGCCACGTCATTTTTCCCACTACTCGTTGAAGTGCGGGAGGGGGACTTAAAGTCGCCCGCCGGAACGACTTTTCAGCATTCGCCGAGTTGTCTTGGGGAGCGAATGTTGCTTATTCATGGTCTGGTTGGATACAAGTCTACGTCGATTCGTGAATATTTAAATACAGCGGTTCATTCCATCTTATTTGAAGTAATGTTTCAGTGAATTTACTACAGCATTGAAGTTGAAATGCCCAGGTAGATGCAGACAAAATACATTATTTTGTTGTTTCACTGGACTATGAGATACGTATGGGCAAGAAACCCACGTTTGTAGCGACGACTACTACCCACTTCGTTTATTTTATTGAGACAATTTCTTCTCTTTTTATAAGAGAAGCACCAACGGACGCGGTTGGGTCAAGGCTGTCCGGGCTCATGAGTTTACACTGATCAAACTTAACAAAATATTCAACAATGTACGATTGGGCTCCAGCTATTTATCTAAAACTAGCAAATATCTTTCAAACGTTTGTGGAAAATCACCGGCTATAACCACTCCAAGTCGGGGACACTGGACGACCCGTTGCCGTGTACGTATATATATAGAGAGAATGATTGATATTAACTGCATCGGCAGAGAAATTCCAAGAAGACTTACTCGTCAGTCGATGTATGCTTCGGTCATCCATCACGCAGTCGAATCCTTTTCTTCCCCTCGGGTCGTTCCTTTCTCCTCACTATCGACACTCGCACCTTAGTTCTTGTCGATTTAATATGTTATACAAATATCAATTCAAATAACGGTACTACGTATACGGTATCAATCTTAATTATTCATTCTTAATGAGATCTTTCGGAGATCTATACCTAAGTGCCGGCAGACACATAGTAGACCCTTATTACAACTATTAGAACAGCGGCGAGTGTTGGCAGACACAGGGGAACAATTAGCCTATTGGCGTACGTTTCTTATGTCGAAATATCGACTGTAATAAGAGATCGACGTATTGGTCGATCTCCGGCAACTCATCATCAGCCTAACGTCGTCGTGACGTCGAGGAGCGAAATCTCCCGTCACATTATTTTTGTCGGGCTCAGCTCGTGGTTTAACTATCGATCGGTATCACAATTACTTAATCGATATATGAATCGTTCTACGGAAAAAATAAGTGAAGAAAAAAGAAGTTCGTAATTTTTCTGAGCTGCCAGGTGATGTGGATAATGGATGCGCAGCATCGGGTCGACGAGACATATATTGAGGGGCGAAACTTTATAATTATTAATATACTTTTTTATTATTCGTGAATTGTCTTATTTATTTCTTTCGTATATAATAGTTATTTATTATTAACTGTAGGATGCTACAATTAATCGCCACATGATTTTTGTCTATCCAAAAAATAAACGAAAATGGTAAGTACTCTTGTTATGTTGATTTAATTTTTTTAACGTTATGAAGTAATATAGGTACCAGAAGAAAATGTTCTATAGGAAAAATGGTCCCACCACTACCGAATCCTCTATACATATAAGTATCTAATAGAAAATGATTATGAATATCGATAAATTTTATATTTTCATAGTGCATATGTCATTACAAAGAAAATTAAAATTACGATCTTTCATCGAACAAATTTATTGTTTTAATATATCGCGCAACGCCATGTGCGTATATGTCTCGTTCTGTAGGTACATATCTCGCAGGGTTTCATCCCCCTCGATGAGAGATTGATGGCTCGCTTCATCTCTTTCTCTCTCACCCCGCGCATTCTAATAAAAGAAGTATCGATGCATGGATAGTCGGCGGAATGGAATATCGATGGAAATGTGTGTCCCTTTTGTACCTATATATGGGGGATTCCTACTCCTTTTTTTCATCCTGTGACCCAGACCAGTTTGAGTTCGCGCAAATTTGCTCGTGCTACTGCGGCGGCGAAAAAACAATTCTCAAATTTCGTAAGTTTGTTTTTCAGAATCGTTTTGGAAATTATCATCGCCGAATTTTCAATTTGATTTATTTTCAATCAACCATTTCTCTGCAACAGTTAGGGGTATGGAGTGTTTTCTACACCTTTTTATTGTCTAAAAATTGCTCGTTAAAAAATTATAGTCTTAAATTTAGAGGAATAATTTAGATTGTTAAAATAGTTATGAAATTAGAATTTATTACGAATATGTCATTAAAAAATACGATGGCTGGTCGAACGATGCATAAACTACAGTTATGCTGAGTCTTGTATTTTGTAAAAGGGGACCACTAGTGTGGCCGCCTGAAAAATGGTGATGTTTGCGATTGTTTTAAAAAAGAAACTACTGCATGAAATATTTTAATGATTCCAGAATATATTTGTTGATATATAAAAATGTTATTTTGGCCTGCCAAAATTAAATTTTGTCTTCGCTCGGAAAACTGGAGGTTCGTGGTATGGAGGAACATATATAAAAGAACCTGCTACAAGAATCACATCGATCGGATGATTTGTTATAACAGCAGCAAATTTGAAAAAATGTAGTATCGGGAGATTGCGAGTAACTCGCTGAATTTTCAATTTTTTGATCCAAAAATTGCAACATGCCGTTATTATATATCCTCCAATATATCCTTGAAACATTAAAACATTCCGTGCAGTAGTTTTCTTTAAAACAAATTCCCAACAATGATCCTACTTAATGATTTAAAAAATGTTATCCGTCTGTAATATTCCATTCATATATTTATATTAATATCGTTAAAATATTAGATATTGCACAAATCCATACATACTTTAGTATCACTTATTTATTCAATTTCATTTGGTCGATATACAGGTATGTATTATCGTGTTCCTTTTATCATGCCAAATTTATCTCATACGAAAATGGGGTAGGTGAAGAGGGAGGTGGAGGGGGCAGGGTGCAAAACAAATTACTCGTGCGTGGAGTTGACACACGTCAATCAACTACACAGGAAAATTTTTAAAAGTGAAGAAGAGTTCCGAATAGTCCAAAAAGACGCAAGTGAGATATATAATAATAATAATAATAATAACGTAATTTTGGGGGTCAGTTCTTTCGGTATAACAAGCATGTGAACGTATTTCATAAGTGAGCATCACGATACGCTCAACTCTCGCAATCTCGCTTCCCCCCCCCCCCCCCCCCCCTCTCGCTTTCTCTCTCTCTCTCTTATACTTACACGTACACACACAAACACAGATACAGTGGTTGCTTAAATACTCTTGTACCGCGATCTGGGAAGGTTGATGAGGATATCGGGAATAACGAGGATTGGGGACCGTCAAAACAAAACTTTTATCAGCACAGAAAGTATCAAAATGGAAAGAACTTTTATCACTACGACGGTTTATCGGTTATAGTTCCTCGTGAAGAAAATATAAAATGGCGAAACAACGCGGGCACACGCGCAAAGCACCTCACACTTGTCTTATCGTAATGATTAAATCGATTTCTTTAGGCTCGTGCCTCATAAAATTCCTTTATCAAACATATCTCAAACATAATTTCTTCGTAAAAAAAGATTCCGTTGGTAATGCGCATACGCCTTCGTTGCAGGCAAATGGTAGAGGGGGTAAGCGAAACGCGGGTCGAGAAGCCGGATCTTTCGGTCGGATCGAAGCTCGATCGAAGGTCCTCCCGATTGGCATCCGTGTTCAGCGATGCGGGAGGTTCGTGGCTACGAACTCAGGATTGGTTGACCAGGGGAGCGATAAAGGTTGCCTCTCACGCGCTCGACTGTCTCGCCTGGTCATTCTGGCGGATTCGTCGGCGAGGTTATCGTCCAACCGTCTGATTGGCTGAGAGCATCAACGCTGCATGGTCGGGGGAAACCTTCTTTACAGGCCTTGTTGCTCGCTTCCGCTCTTGTTGTTCCTTCGGCTATCCGCCTTACTGTTCATTGACTATCTTGACGATGATGGCTGGAACGAATTGGGATTCGTTCTTCGGGGACTTACAATTATCCGAGGACTAGTAGTGTGGCAAAAGAGAGCATTTGCCAGATCGGACCTTCCTTTAAGATTTACTGACAATGAGCAAGAATTTTTTTTAACTTAAGGCGTCTTCTCACTTTACGATTTTCAAAAATTCTTTTATTACATTTTTTGAAAGTATTTATATCCAAAAGCGTCATAGTAAAATTTTATGAAGATCGTAGGAGACTTGGGCAGGGTACTATCACAAAATTTAAACTGATAGAAATCCACAGCATTCATATACTGTTCGGACTCCTGGTGTAAATATAAGAAACCCGCGAAAGATAACACAGTTAAAACTTTCAAACATCCTCCTGCTGTCGCTAAAGATGTTCAAGAAATTTTGAAACTGATCTACGAAGATGTGACTAAGGAAGAATTACTTGAACGATGCCTCGGAGGAAATACTCAAAACAACAACAAGAGTTAATAACTACGTGTGGGCAATAGTAGGTACCGAAATACACTTTCAGTGGAAACAAAATAGTTGAGATTAGGTACGTTACAGTACGTCGCTAAACGCGATAGCGAGCCACAGCTCCACCACAGTTCCAATGCCTCAAAAGAAGCTAGAACAAAACGAAGAAATGCTATTTTAGATAAAAATGAACTCTACAAAGAAGTAGAAGGCATATTATATGGTGCATGCATCGTTGATTAAGCATTTTTTATTAAAAAAAACTTTAAACGCGTTTTTCTCCAAACAACGTTTTTCGACGGCTTGTTGATAAAATCTTTGAAACTACTGAACCGACCCTTGTGAAATTTTAACCACATATCCTTTATAACTATAGTTAAAGCGCATGTCAAGGATTTAAAGAAAATTTATATTTACTATTTTTTTTAACAAAAACGGTGAAAACAAACACTTTTTTTTCTTTTTTTCGAAAAATGTCCGCCATTTTATTATTTGTGCATATATCAAGAGTCGTATGATATGCGCTATAGCCATTAATGTACCGAATCTACAACCGTTTGATTTTTTTGTTTCAGCTCATCCATCTCCGAGATTTCATCAACAGCGCAGACCTACAATTTTTTTAGGACATTTTTTCAATTGCCATTTTATTGTATAAATAGTCACGAAAATAAATTAAAAAAATATGTTTATGTATTTGGAAAGTGTATTTATTAAGTGTAACAACTTTTATATGAATATCTATAATCTAAATCTATCAAAAAATTTCATGAAACTAGCCTTTTTCAACGACTAAAGTGAGAAGGCGCATTAATTGATACGATTAGTTAGATTCTCTTTTCTCCACTGACTATTATTTGTTGGGCAGTCACACATGGCCTCGAATATTTGCCTACCGTGGAATAAATAAAGCAAAATCAATGTTTCAAAATACGTCAACTTTATCATTTGTTTCCACCGTTAAAAGGATCGATCATTGGATTATATATTTTTCTGCTGTTTATCATTACGTAAAAAAAATCTTCGTTGTTTTTAAAGATAATATAAAAAAATCGCCGTTCAATCTCAGAGTTAGTGATTCAGAGGATCATTTATAGAAATTGGTTCAGTTAACAGGGAATGCTCAGTATATACATGAATATACGTAAGTATACACGTATTTACAAGCGAGTTGTGGGATGGAGCGCCAACTAGCATAAGCCTGTATGATGCGCATCGCGTTATATAAAATCGGTCGGACTATTCGCGGATCTGTACTACTGTCTAGCGTACAAGGTAGTAATACACCGTGTTCCATGCAGGGTATAGAATCGGACACGCGCGTACTGTCCCTGAACTGCTATTTTTCATTCCCACAGACACGCACACGCACGCACACACGCACGCGCACGCGCGTATACCCTTACAGGGGGATGAGTTGAGAATGTCATAGGTAGATGTGACCAAGAAACATTTCGAGTTCGGGTATGACGGAAATACCCACATATAGTAGGTAATGGGATAATCGTTTGTTCGGAATGCAACTTGGAAAGTTGAATTCACCGGGCGATAATTAATGCCGGTCCGACTCGCAGCGCACCCCCGTCCCTTGTTCCTCAGGTCCAAGAAGTTCTTACGCTGGAGCATACAATCTCTTGTGCAATGCCATTTGCCCGTTTGTATGCTATAGACCACTGTCTTGGAATGAGAGGAAGCGAGAGAGATATAGACCGCGAAAGAGAGTTTGGGGGAGGGGGCTGGTGAGTAAGAGAGGTCCGAGCCAAAACCCACGTGATCCCTGACCCTCTTCCAACACACTCTCTATCGTTCCCGCATCCTTCCCACACGTCAAACGCGTCTCTCTTTCTCCCTCTGTCTTGCTCTGGTTTTCGCTCTCTATCTCTGTCTCCCTCTCCCTCTCTCTTTTGCCGCTACTAACACTCCAAACTCACTTCGACGACGATCACGAGTACTCGTGACCCGTTAGGTCGTCGAGTACCGTAGCGTGCGTATATATATATACCCGAATTTATGCTAGGCATTTTTGACACGTACATCTCGCATTACAATTTCATATAGTATTTATTTAAACCCTCGAGTCTCAAACGTGCCGAAATATATGGAGCATCCGTCATGTTTGGTGAGAAAAATAAACTCTCGGTGGACGTAATTTTTCAGTGGTAGAAGAGAAGTCGAACTTTCCGACGATGAGAAAAATTGATTTTGTAGCGAATTTTATTTCGCTACAAAATTTGTACTTAAAATGTAGACGTGCGTTGCTGCTTTGGAGCAGGCGGCCTTCATTCATTTATTTATCACCGAATTTGTCGACAGTTATTATTTCATTAAAGCTACATGCAATACTTATCAATTTCATATGTGAACCATCTATTAAATAACTTGTTCCATTTGTAAAGAGTTTTATGTACGCGAAAAAAAAATCTACAATATGGATTATCGTATTAATGGTAAAACCTATGTAGTTGCAAGAACTAACAATAAGAGTAACTTTAATGTAACATGAAAATTTACGTAACTCATTCGTGGATTATAGATAAAGTTAATCAATTTTTTTTATTTTCCAAAGTATTTCGAGCTGTTCATTCTTAGTTAATTCTTACCCCAAAAGTCCGTAGTTGTTACGCATTTTTCGAAAACAATATTGCCGGTAATGCAATAATAATCGGAATTTATTTTCTGGTAAGCTTCGTCTTTTTCAACATTTTATATTTCTTGCAATTTAGAATGTGACGAACAAAAATTATCATCTTCCTAACAAGGTCTAAGTACAACCGCTGCAGAGCTCGTGACTTTGGTATATCACCGTTCGGTGACATTATCCATCCCACAGGACTGCTTTTTTGTTCTTAGCTCTGCGCGGGAACTCATCGACTGAGTTTCGCAAAGTTGGTGGTCGTATCTACGTTACCTAACACCTCGAACCCTCCTATATATTATACACACATTTAGTAAGTTGCGGAAAAAAAATCCCGACGATCACTCAGCGGAGAAGTTGGTTGGACGAGGCTTTTTCCCACAGTAGCTTTACGATATTTTCTCCTCGAATGTTCACGATTTTTCATTTTACCCATCCCATTCGACTAGCCCATTACCAACACCTTTCGAACCTTCAACTTTCTTTATCATTTTGTTTTTTAATGCTCGTCTAGGGTATATCTGTATAACCTAACCGTGTATACAAGAACCGTGAGATGGCCTAGGATCCTGGGAATAAGGAGTTCCGCAGTGAGACTGTCCTGAATAAGGGTGTGATTAGAAAGAAGTCTTCAGCAACGTCC
Source organism: Netelia virgata (assembly GCA_951802705.1). Taxonomy (NCBI): domain Eukaryota; kingdom Metazoa; phylum Arthropoda; class Insecta; order Hymenoptera; family Ichneumonidae; genus Netelia; species Netelia virgata. The sequence goes on along the minus strand of OX637863.1, from coordinate 42,367,929 downwards.
AGAGAAAACTGTTCGAAAAAAACGACAAGGAGCGCAGCAAAAGACGGCAAAAGAAATATTTGTGGATGTAGAAGTTTTCAATAATAATATCTGCAGCCAAAATGTCCGAAAAACTAATACTGAAATATAATAATAAACTATCGTCTCGCATTAATGATTCCGGCAAAAAGGATGCTTGGAGGACAATAGTGTGCAAGAATGAGATGTGGAAGAACCAGTAGATGTGCAAACACGAAAGTCTGAAACGACTATTCCGCGGAAAGAATGTTTGCACCCAGGCTTTTTAAATGATAATATCTCGGACAAGGACGATTGGAAATGTGGTAATCTGGCAGCAGCACGCTGGTCGTAAGAATTTCGGCGAGAAACTTAATTGTACCAACTTTACCCCCTTTCGGCCCCACCCCCCTAGCAGTTAGTACGTATATATCTAGATATTGCCCACCTATAGAGAAACGAACTTTCTCTATCGCAGCGCTCTTTAGTAGCCTATTCCCTCTCGATTCTCTATCTTAGAAAGGCCCAAGAGGGACAGACATTACCTCCGATTTCCTCTATACGCTATCCCACGGGCGCTTTTAACCCCCCGCTAGTCGCCAAATCGGCTACGGTACGAGAAGTTCTTCGGGCCGCTCTCCTTTATAACACATACTCACGATCCGAAGAGAAAGACACAGTTCAATGTGCATAATTTACACACATTGTCGAAGTGTTCCAATTTTTTACGGGTTTTTCTAAAAATACTTTTTTTCACCACGGTGATAAACAGAACTTGTTTTTCTCCGGTATTTAAAATAATATGCTGCCGCGCGAGGAACGGGAACGAGAATGGACAAGGAGGATGCAATACATGAGAAACAAAGACATCACGAGGTAGCGGTGTGCGAAGAAGCGCGGAATAGTCGGGGAAAAAAAACAAACCTCAACCTGTTAACCATCACAAGAAACAAAGAGAACCTCGTCGGTGAGACGATGGGTTGAAGGGGTTGGAGAAGGAAGGGGGCCATGACAGTAGTAAATTTTATTCCGTCTGATACGCGGTGAGGGCCACGAGAGAAATAGACAAGGCTCGGGGGCTCGTTATTTTGTCGAGTTTGCGACGAATGCGCGTCGTGGGTAGCTTCATTAAAGCCCACTCGACCACGAGAGAAAGCCGGCGAAAATAAGGGTGGTACCTGTGACGGTGGCGCTGGTGAGTATATGTGTGTGTGTGTGTGTGTGTGTGTGTGTGTGCGTTACGGGTTGACCGACGTTCTTCCCCCATCACCGCATCCACCCTGCCGTTGCAGTTGGGCTTTAGCCACTATATGAAGCCACACGAGCTCGTCCAGTTGATGAGCTCGCGTTATTGAAGAAAATTTCCCATATTTTTCCTCTTGTTGTCGTTTGCTCATATTTGGTGTTAAGTTACCTTTTCCGATTCCGATTAGTTAGTGACGAGCTAGATATTGTCCATTGAGTGACTTAATTTCTTACGACAAAAAAATACATTTGCTCTTCATAGAAAAAGAAACACTTTTTTCTATGAAGTTTTAGCAGGACAGCGCGTGAATTTAGTGTTGCGTGCTGATCGTGTCATGTCCAATGGAATTGGGCCTTTTACTTAAGTGTGAATACGACGGGTTAGTAATAAATTGTGCTCGAAAGCGGTGACTGAGAGGGCAATTTTCAGAGCGGCGTATGATTGCTAGATTTGTGGAAATCGATAATGAATCATCATATACAGAGTTTTGCGAAATGGGCATAAAACGCTATATAATGGGGCAGGTAGTTATTATCAAATCGTAATAGTCCCTCAACTAAATATCCCAATCGTTCAAGGATCACGTAATAAGACATCCTGTTATTACTTCAATATAGAGCCAACTTTCGTTTTCCATGCGCTTCGTTTCGGCGTTGATCGGTCTCGGTTCGCTTTTGAGTTCCTTTGCTATGTCAAAGGAAATTCCCAAGGGTCCCTACTCAGCTATCTAACTTTCAGAGTATTGTCACCGTCCACCCAATTAGGCGCCTTCATTTTCGCCTTCTCTTTACCCATATTTCGCAAAATTCGTCCACATAGTTGAAAATCTATCGATAGTACGAGCCACGGGATCCCTCATTCTATCGGTACTGTTATCCAAAGTCGCCGACTAAAAGATCTATCCAGGATCATCACCGTGGCCAGGACCTTCGGATAAACATAAATGAAATAGTTACCCACAAGAGTTATGTTTTCAACAATTTGGTGAATGGATCTTTCGTCACAAAACGAAACATGATAGTAATAAGTCGGCTTGTCGTTTGTAGCAGATAGCAATCTTTGAGTCTGATCGATCCCGTTTATAAACAAAATAATCAACATTTCCTAGTAAATAATAATGCGCAACAATAAAATTAACAAGAGTATAAAGTGTCTACTTTCAAGAGGTAAAAGTGGTACTTACATTCATGATCAAGTTTTGTGCAGCAGTGGGCATTTCACGATAAGTCAGACCTATTTCAGATAGGAATTGAGCTTTAACGAGAACCGGTTCTGGAGTTTCAAGTAGAATATTATCGACATTTATAAGTTCATCAATTGATTTATGATAATTACTTCTTCAGATATTTGCATTTATATATTTAGCTCATTGATATAAGTAACTAGTTAATATTATAATTTACTGATACAATTTACACGCTCAGACATTTAATTGATACGTATGTTACTATCAAAATATATCAAAGGTTCCTGATCCATGAATCCCAGAATATATGGGACTTTGTTATAATTGCCAGATTTATATTTCCTCAACAACATTCGGACAGAAATGGCTCGATAGCGATTATTTTATTCTTGACTGTTGGTGAGAACGGTATACCGTCTTAATTAATAAATAATAATAAATGAAAAGTGATAAATCGAAATAAAAAAATAACCTTAAATAGAGACAGATTTCTTTGTAAATAATTATACAAGTACCGAAAAAAGTCTACTCGTTGCGTTAAGTATTTCATTTGCCGTAGCGAGATAGAAAGTTTTCAGAAGCACTTCTGTATTATTGGAATTTGCAACCAACAAGGCACCGAGTTTTTGAGCCTGGGCCAAAACTTGCGAGGGTGTTTGAAATGCCCAGCGGTTAATGGGTACTCCGCTCATAGAAATGGCACCATGAAAGAGACCTGCAAAGTCATATGGACGATGGAGTTAAATTTTTCAGATTTCTTGATAACTAATTGTAACTAGTTGAAATTTTGATAATTAATCGATAATTTACCTACGCATCTGATAACACATGGTAAGCAACGGATGCTGCTCCAGCACTTTGACCAAAGATCGCCACGTTCTTCGGATTTCCACCGAATTTCTGTATATTCGACTGTACCCACATAAGAACGAGCACTTGATCCTTGAGTCCGGCATTTCCGGTAGCATCTGGATGATCCAGGCTCAGAAAGCCTAATGGAAGCAATTTCGGTATCGGCATTTGAATAATCTGGGAATATTATTTGCCTTATATATGTTAGGAAGCAATATTTTGTCATAAGCGAATCCAACCAACTGCAGGGAAAGTTCCCTTGTAACAAAGGTTCGACTGACGAAAAGTTCCGATACGTTTCAACAATTTGAGTGGGGGAAGCAATTGACGGTTGAGGAAGAAGCAGTCTTAGAGGAAGCGTCAAACAGTTTAAATGAGAAGGGCATATCCCGATACTCGTATATATGACTCACTTTACTTTTACATATCGCACAGGTTTCATGAAAAAAAAACTTGACATTTTAGAATCGTATACAAATTTGTTCATAACTTATATTCATAAAATTACTTGACACGTATTTAAAGATTTTGCTGAAAACAAATTTACTTCGAAAATATCCACATATAAATTTTTGACAATTTGCTCAATTTACTGCAATCATCGCATACATGATATTTATTATCTTCAGTTGTACTGATCGATGCCTTTCTTTTACAGTTTTACACTCGATTTGGTAAACTTTCAAAGAGTATTTTGAACTAAATTTTAATTGTCAACAAATACAAAATAATAACAATTTGATTATTTAAATAATTGTAATATGCCCGTCCCCCACCTTAAATCGATTTTTTTTTAAATACCATTTTGTTCTTTATTTTCTTGTCTATAAAAGCCAGTTTGCGAAAAAGTGGAGTCTCTGTTAGATTGGTAGAGATTAAATGTTTTCGAGCACAAGTCACGCAGCTCGCTCCGCATGCGTCAGAGATCTCAGACGGTCGCATCTATTTTCCATTTTTTTAATGTTTACCTTGTTGCATTGCAGTTTAAAAATATTTGTTGATTTGGTTTAAAGAATCGAAAACAATGCACATTATCCAAAAAAGTGATTCCGGATACAAAGGTAAATGTTCAAATGCCACCTTCAGAAGAAACCTCAGAACAAAAGCATATAATATTTTGGAAAAATGAGGAATTCTTATGAATGGTATAGAGTATATTAAAATGTATAGAAATAAATACGTGAAAATAAATTGGCAGTCTTTAATTTATTAAATCATAATTAAGCACATACCGGGTGAATCCAAAGTTTCATAATTTTATTACGAGCAAATATGGGGCGTAACGCGCACTGTTCACAGTTACGTTTCACAGTCTTCATAGTTATTTTATCAAGATCTACAAAAAAATATGAAAAAAATCCTGAGCGGGGTTCGGAAAAAATACGGTCGAAATCGCATATTTAACGAAATATTCTAGAACCACCACATCTTTTTTTTCAACAAACTAGACTGATTGACCTTGAATGCCCTCCCCACCCAAGGAAATTTGCGTAGCCTCTAAACGTATCTTTGAATGAAACGTGTTCTCTTGATATGTACCCTTATGCGTACCTACATTGTATCTGATGGTCTTTTCCACATGTAACAAGGTGGTCCCAGCGCGGAAAGATTCGAACCGCATCGTATTGATTGAATCGCAACCCTATCGACAACCGTCTACGTTCAGTGTTGTAAGGATATATTTGTGGATATATAATAAATACATGATAACATTTTTGGACCAAAAAATTGAAAATTCAGCGAGGCATTCGCAATTTCCCGATACTACATTTTTCAAACTTGCTGCTTCTTATTGCAGCTTCTTTTATATATGTTTCTCCACACCATGAATCTCCAGTTTTCCGATCGAAAAAAAATGTAATTTTGTCAGGCCAAAAATTATGAAGTTTCAAATTTCGCGCGAAAATTTGATGATTTTTGGCCTGCCAGAATTACATTTGTGCTTCGATCGAAAGACTGGAGGTTCGTGGTATTGAGGGAGAGACATATATAAAAGAAGCCGCAACAAGAATCAAATCGATTGAATGATTTGTCTTCGAGTTATAACTGCAGCAAATTTGAAAAATGTAGTATTGGGAGATGGCAAATAACTCGCTGAATTTTCAATTTTTTGGTCCAAAAATGTTATCATGTTTTTATTATATATCCTTGAAACATTAAAAAATCCCACGCAGTAATTTTCTTTAAACAAAATTCCCAAAAATCACCTTTTTCAGATGTACACACTCGTGGACCCCCTTAAACGAACTTACCCGTAAGTGATGTTTGATCGTAAATATATGAAGTGCCTCTTCCGAAAGATCATCGCGTAGATATTTAAAATTATTGTTGCGTATTTATTTTAGCTGCGTTTATTTGCCATTTTATATTTTTTACGAGGCTTAAGAGTCAGTGTAACAGACAACAAGCGCTTCGAAAACGCGATCTCCATTTTCTCCGGGACTGAGCAACCGAGCGCGTTAAAATTTTGAGGGAATTATGGCAACAATTTTGGAAAAAAATCTTAGGATAGAAACAAATGAAAAGATGTAGAAAATGCGGATCGCGTTTTCGAAGCGCTCGTCGTCTGTTAAACTGACTCTTAATGCCAGCGTTTGCATTCTTTGACCTGTAACCAAAGCGAGCTGTGCCACAGCCTCCATTGCCATGTCCCCATTCTTTCCCAGGCTCGTAATATAATCTAACGCTATGCGTGGGCCCCACTTACGATCATATCTAGGCTTCGGTGGACTAGTCTAAACTATTCCTTTAAAGAGTATCCGAAAGTAGTTGGTCTGCTCTGTATACGGCCCATCAAGATATGAACAATAGGAGAGCATTAACGCAGTTGTAAGCAGCTCCGTTCTTGAATTCCTCTGCTAACGCATGTAAACATCCGCAGACGGTGGCTTATACGGGTTAATCTCTTCCTTAACGCAAAAGTTTCACCATTTCCGCAGAGCACTATCATATTATTTCCGCGAAGATTCTGGTATCAAATTGATTATAATCTTTCTGGCTTCTTATGCAATATTGCCTACCTCAAATGCTTTTCGCAAACAATCCCGGCCACCAGGGTCAGCTGTTTCCACAGTGGATGAGGATCCCTGTTGAATGACAAAAGTCAAGATTCTTTAGGACCGGTCTTAATTATTTCACCAGCAACAAGAGAATGAAACTGCGGATACCACGGTTAAGCCGGGCAGTCCGGCACAACCATGATACCCCTCGCTCACTTTCCTCATTATTCGAAGTATGAGTGCAAACGGAGGAAATGTGTGAAAAAAGAGACCTGCGACCAATCGATCGTGAATGAATCTACTGCGTCACTCTGTGGGTCCCGAACTCATGATACGTAGCGATTATATTTGGTATTCGTGCGGGAAGCAAAGAGATCGATATCTGGCAGTCCAAACGCGTCAACTATTTCATCGAAGGCCCAATCGCATATGCTATATTCTGTTTCGTCTTCTAATCTCGGTGACTCGAAGTTGCTCCGATATTGTCTTTAGTGTTAATGTAGGAAGCCGTTAGCCAAATCTGACGTAGCTCACACCATTTCCAGATTCGTCTCGCTAGAGTGTTCAACTTTGTAAATCGTATACCATTATATAATAAATAATAATAAAGTATAACGGGAACGCAGTTGTATTATCCTTCCGAAGAAGAATATTACAGCCGCTTTCCTCTTTGACGAAACATTTTAGAGAAAAAAAGGCCGCCATCCACTCTAGAATATTTATCTGAAGCGATCTTTCATCCTGGCTCCAAAACCCATGCATTTTTTAATTTTCGCACACTGCTTCCCAACCAGATAGAGAACCGTCTCTAAAAAATTCAAATAATTTTTTGTTTAAATGAGCTATAGGGTGAATGTATGGCTCTGAAGCACCAGGCAAATTGTGGTTGTAACAAGTCCGGGATCTTCATCCGCTCTCATAATAGCCAGAATTTGTTTCCAGAGCCAGATGTCGAATTCTCTCGAATATAGTTTCGAGAGGACCACACCAAGGTCTGGGCCACACCAAAAGTAGTGTGGCCCAGACCGTACCACATTGCCGAACAACACACCGCCAATGTACCCACGAATTCCGCAAGCTCGCGAATCTTACATGACGCCCTTAATTGAAATCTTCGAATCAAACTTTCTATCCTAGCCCTCTTGTCTTCTTGAAGTTTTAGGAATATCTTTTCAGAATAAAAAGGAAAGCCCAAGAACTTGCACCTCTTGACGGGTACTAAGTTAATTTTTTTTTAATGAAATCCAGCCTCCGCAAAAGCTTATGCAAACTTCTTATACGTTTCTGTCACACTCTTCGAAGGATTTTCCAATTACTAAAATATCATCCAGGTACACTACTAAGAGGAAGCACTTCTTACAAAGCTTTGCTACGATAGGCTTGAGGATCTTATTGTTAGTGAAAGTATAAAGGGCGGTAGACAGACCAAATGGTAAACGTTTCAATTCATACAACTAACGGCTAAAACGAAATTTCATGAACTTCCTATCCGCTTTTGCGATATAGATCATGGAATAAGCATTTTTTAAGTCTACTATTGCCAGAAAGAGGCCTTCTTCGATGAGATTCATCGCCGTTTTTCTATCTACGAACTTAAAATGATGACTCATAATGAACGCGTTTAGTTTCTTAAGATTGTAAATGAAGCGTTTTTCCATCGGGTTTTGGAACCCAAAAGATATCTTCGCGGCTCAGAAACCTTTTCCTGATAAGGGCTTGTCTCAAATGGAATCCGATAAACCTCTATCCATGATAAAAATAAATCGATCGGTCGTTAAATTACACCATCTATCTTTAAAAACCCGATAAAAAACTGTCCATTTTCTCCGACCACCTCCGATGCGGCCGGCCCTCTTGTTTGTGAGCCGAGCGATAGTGGTCCTTGGTACCTTGTGGTAACTGGTGGTACTGGTGGCCCTTGATTTCTTGAGGTTTTTGGAAAAATTCCGAAAATGCTTTGCTAACGCCTGTTTCTTCCTTAAACAATTAACGAATAAGGACTACGAAATTCTACGAAATAAGGACCCATCGCGGTATACGTCCGTAAGCACACATCCTGCATCGCTAACTTTCTCATGAATATTCATTTCATCTTTTTCTCCGCTAATAATCTCGCCTTTTTTTAACATCCATTACCAAACCTGCTAATTTTTGCAACCGCAGCTTCCTTCCAGAAATTCATTCGCGACGTAGACTCTGTACAATTCGAATCGGTCCTATATCGTTGTTTCAAAAATATGAACGATCGCGAATTAATTACATTTGTGTATTTAACAAATGTATATTAAACAATTTTTAATACATCGGAAAAGAAACAAAATGGGTTCATCCGATAAACAGTATGCGATGACGATGCGACAGTGCCATACTCTTTACGAAGAGCTTGAGCAAACATTGGCCCAAATACCATTTTTTGTTTGGTTTGTCTTTATAATCTTCGTGAGAAATATTCCACAAAGATGGTCTTTTTTTGGACCTCGTTTATTATAATCTTGGGATCGATATTCATTTTTTCTCCAAAATGTCTTTCCTCAATAAAAGCTGGTACAAAACTGTGCTCGCCAAATGTTTTTCGAAGGCTCGTGGAGCCGCTCGTATGTAACAATGTATATTGCTACAACGTGCGTTGACACGTTCGAACGTCCGTCGTAGCAAAAATACGCTACATCGATTTCATCGGACGTTACAATGCAGGTTGTCCGTAACGCAGAACGTCCATGTGAATATCGTCATAGAGTCCAAGAGGATGCTACAACGTCAGTTACGACGTCCGTGGTAACGGACGTCTACAGTCAGGTCAGACATCTCTGAGCGGTAAATTTATCGAATCCAAGCAACCAACTTTGGTTTTTGGGATACTTGGCAGGTTAGAACCTAACCAAGTGCTCTAATTTTTCCGCCGGGAAAAATTAAATTTTATCTCGTGACCGGTTAGAGCCTGTGCAGGATCTTTTCTCGATTAAGAGAGCAAATATATTTCTCAAAAGCTTTGATAGGTCAGAGCCTGGAAAATCACTTTTTCTGACTCGTAGGGAACGATAATATATTCCGAATGCTTGTCAGGTTAGCCCCTCTATTAACATTTCTCTATTCTATTATCGTACGATCTCGAAAAAACTCTGTCTCTTCGATGTGCCACGCATAGACCTAACCTAAAAGAGAATCATACTTACGTCGATGTCGTCTCGTCTCCCGAAGACGATCTAGACAAAGAATTCGTTTCTCCAAACACTTCTCACATATTTCAAACATTTCAGAATGTTCCCTGCGACGCTTTTTCTCCACTTCCCTTCAAATATTCAAAAATTGTCTCCCGTTAGTCACGGAGATAACCGTGGTCTTCTAGCACGAGAACAAGAACGAATATGTCGAAGGGGAACGCTGAGTCGGCGCAGTCTGAGGTGAAAAAATCCCTAGACTTTGAACTATGGTTTACTAGTGACCAGTAGGGGTACTACAAGATGATCTTCAGGAAGAAGCGCGAATTTCGATCAGTCCAAAACTTGTAAAACTTATTATTGATCGTAATTTTTTCTATGAGTCAGTTCTTTTTTAATGTTTGCAATGGCGAAAATTAAATTTACCATAACGCTCGAAACGATGTCATCGTAAAATCGTTTGTTATAGTTATTTTTCACGTTCTCATCCCTAGTAGAACATTAAATGGATTGGAAAACCATGGTTTTCACCATTAAATGTTTGTGCTAGCAACTTCATCGGTTATTTATTCGGCTTAAGAGTTTGTTTAACGATGGTTCGATGTAGTGAACAACCTATAAACAATAAACTGCACAGTCAACGGTTGAAAAAAAGATAAACGTTATTATTTTTGTATTATAAATCTTAACCGTGAATAAACAATCGTTTATAGATACGAACGAAATATGAGAACGATCGCTCGAACTGCGGATATTGAATGTGAGAGAGATGCCCTTCGTAGTAATATGGATCGAAAAACATCGATCAGCCAGGAGTAATATTGCACCGGTAATACAACCCTCTTACCGGTTCCGGAGTCAATGAGCGACGACCCTACTTGTATCCCAATGAATATTACATAACGTTATTACAAGCGCATAAATATTCAATGGGACGCTTGATTTTGAACAGACAAAAACAAGGAAACTATGGGTAAAGTTTCTTTTCCTCTACTCATCCGTGTATCCTTAATTCTCTCTTGTCCATCGTAAATCCTATCATTCTCTAATCCCTTTGTTCCTTCGTTTTCCATCGGTGCTTTCAAATCTTTTAATACCAAGGTTACTTTTATGCATGGATAAAACTGTTCGATTGCAATCACGTTTGATATTTGTATGCATAATGTCCATATACTATACCAATAAATGCTACAATTTTTACGCCCATTGGCCCACCACACAATAATAAAAATAATACTTAATAATAATAAACAGACCAATAAATAGATGAACAAGAATATAAAAATATATCCGTGGAGTATATTATATTCGAAATGTTACATATTTTTGTATTTTTATTCTTTCAAACTCATGGTCGAGTTGTTTTACCCGGCCACCATTTTTGAGAACATGCGTATCACCCATTTTGTTGCAACCCGTTTTTCGCGTGCCGGCACTATAACGCTTTCTAGAATGTCACTGAATCGATGGCTTTGCAGGTGGAATTCAGGTTGAGATTGGTAGATGTTACCGGCAATCTTTATAGATACCTGCGCCATACACCATATCCAAGATCTAATATCCGTTCGATCCATTCGCCACGGTTGATCGCGGATTATTTCAGTCCAAACGGCGTCTCTTATAAGCCCGCGGTATATAATATCGCGCCAACAGAGTTTCCCTAGCACGGTCGCGCGGCTATGCTGATGGGCTTTCTTGAAATTGGATGGGACGTCTTCTTACATAACAGAAAGAGTATATGGTGAAAAAGAAGAGTAGAAAGAAAACGTAAGATAACGACATGAGGGAGCGACGGAGATAGAGGGAGCACATTTTCTCTCAGTCTCTCGCATCCTTTCCAGCCTTGCTTTTACAGGAATTGCATTCCAGCCTTACTTTCTCACCGGAGTCTTCCATTTCCACACCCTTTCTTAAAATTACATCAACACCGAATCGCAGAGAAAAATTCATTTTTTAATTCTCCTTTTCTCTCTCTCTCTCTCTCTCTCCTTGTTCTCTCTCTCTTTCTCAGATAACACAACGCAACATATAAAATCATATGCTTCAATGTATTCTTAAAAATATACCCAATAATCAGTCTCCCATAAATTTGATGGTAAGTGAATTATATTATTTTAAATATAATTCATGTACTTTTTTCCCATCGAGGCCTCTCCGTCTTCGTATACTCCGCAGGCTTTCGAGTCTAGGCGTTTCGAGCACCTGATGATGTCTAGTGACACAGTGAGTGCCCCTTCACTCTTTCAGTGACGAAAGTTATACATGTGTGTCTTTGTTCCGAGGGTTGAATATGCTTTTGCGCGCTTTGCGAGAGATCTCATTATACTGACGGAGTATGCACCGCGTCGAAAAGAAGCCTTGAAATCCGTTCGGTGGAAGCTACTTAGGCATAGGGACCCGAGGTAGATGAAGTACACTCACGCGCTCGCCAGCGGGCGGAGGGATAGAGGAGGAAAATGACAGCAAGAGAGAGAGAGAGAGAGAGAGAGAGAGAGAGAGAGAGAGAGACTATGAAAGTTCTCAGGGGGTGTAAGCCCACGTTCGAGGCATGCTCCTTGCTGGTTTGCAGGTCGAAGATACCGCTGGGAGAGAATGAGGGAGTAACTACGGACGAATATAACGATGATGACGAGAAGATTAACTGCGAGAAGACGCCCACTAGCAGAAAAAGGATTCATGGTCTAATATCGAACCCCTCCGGTGTAGTTTGTGGGTGATGGGCTTGGAAGGCCTCCTAGACAGGAAGTGTTGATGCTCCAGGATAGCCAAGTGACGATTATAAGGTCGAGTGGACTACCAGAACGACTTAGGAAGGGAAGGGTAAAGAATAGATAATCTTATCTTACTAATATGTATTATAAATGCGAAAGTATGTTTGGATGTTGGGTGTGTGTTTCTCAATCACGCTGTAACGGGTGAACGGATTTGGACGACATTTAGCACAGAGCCAGACCATGTCCTGGAATAAGACATAGGCTATATTTTATTTGAAAAAAATAGAGATCCGTAAAATAATTAAGTTTTTATGACCAATAAGCATATAGATATAGTGGTAGTACCGCTCGCGGCGTATATGCATATAAGTAGTAGTGCCGCTCGCGCCCGACGCCGACGGGTGGCGCATGACCATCCCACTTCTCGCAAGCAAACCAGCCATCCGCTGGCATTATGAATGCTGTACAGAAAAATATTGCGTTTTCTACGAATTGCGCTGTTAAAGGATAGTTTTAGCTCCAATCCTGAAAATGATTAGCTTTACAGTCTAAATAATTGGTTTATCCAATTCGTGGATAGTCCAATTTTTGACTATTCAATTCTTGGATCGTCCAATTTCATACACATACTTACCTACTATTTTCTCGGTCGATTTATACTGCTTCTTTTTTTTTCCATGAATAGTTTGTGGTACTTACTTCAGAAAAATTTAGTTAGTTTTTAACTGTTTGTTTTCTACGCGGACGAATTCGCGGGTAGAAGCTAGTGGAGAATACACGAGGAGATAAGACAATGAGGACATACGAATTTTTTAACGAAAAACGAGGCATTTTTGTTAGACAAATATTTATAAAAAATCATGCTATTCCGGTGAATCACGATTTATCATCAATGTCCCGAAATGGCTTATATTTATTTTTATACAAATGGCGAGGGTCGCTCAATGTAAATCGGGATAAGAAAGTGCCAATTTAGGACAGCTCGCGACTCATTGTCAGTGACAGTATATTAAAGAGTGACGATCAAGTTTTAGTGGACGTGTCACAGAAACGGCGATCAAATAGATGGCGAAATAGAATAGATAGAACATAGTGAATATTTGCTGCAGCTTTGCTACTCTAAAACTGTCAAAACGTACTTTCTAATAAATCTTATTACTCGTTTAAAACAAAAACTTTTAAAATCAAATCTAAATAAAAACAAGCTTCAAATAGAGTAATACAATAACCTTCGAAAAAATATTTGACCTCGTGAGAAAACGACAATTATTTAACAATACTTTTAATTATGAACAACAAGCTACGAATTTCAGTTCTTTCGTAATAATTATTCCAGTTGCGTATTCCTTGCGGAAACACGTGTAATTTTCTTCCTTTCTGGCATAAAAGAATTGGCCTTGATTTTTAAGAGGCAAAAATAAACAGCCCAACAAACGTAAGAAAAATTTGGTTTGACTTTTTGCTCATCGGAAAGCACCGTACGTTCGCCTCGTATGATACGTAGAAGAGCGAACATTACCGCGGAGCATACAAAGAGGGGGGTGAGTGAAGGATATTAGAGATATAACTTTGGAAAAAGGATTAACTCTCAAGACACGAGAGCGCGGTGGGACTGGAAGACTCCTGAGAAACATTTAGAGAGAAGAAGGAAGAGATGAGATAGTGCGAGAGAGGGTGGGGAAGAGAGAGCGATAGGGTTTCTCCTCTATGTTCTCGTATAACTTTGATGGAAACCGGCTGCAAGTACCAGTATATGGCCGCAAATGAAAGCTCATTAAAAGGGGAGTCTGTCGTTGCGGGGATGAGCGAAGGGGAAGGTGGGGTGAGCGGCGGCGATGGAGCGGCAGAGGGAGGTTGGGGGCGGGGGCAAAGCGCCATGGTTACACGATTCCCACTAGCGTTTCTCGCGACAAAGACGGGAAAAGGAAGACATGCTCCTTGCATAAGAGAGCAAACGCTCGAGAGTGAGAGAATAAAAGACTCACAGGACGTACCAAAAGATCGTTTGCCGATCACACCGTCCCGCCACACGCTCACTGCTCCCCCTTTATCTTCGAATTTTATTACGAGCAATTAAGTTTTTATTGCTCGTGGGCACACGAACCGCATGCTCCCTATCTCCCTCTCTTTCTCTCTCTTTATTTCTATCACGGGGCATCTCTTGGTGCACTGATAAAAAAACTCTGTCCACCAATTACCATTACCTACCAAAACGTTATATAAATGCGAAATGATGCCATACATTAAGCGTGAAACGATTTTCTCGAAACGGCACGATGACGACAACGAACGACGAAGTGAAACAATCGCGACTTTAACGGATACTTTGTTTATTTTTTGTATTTCGTTGGATTTGGCGGAATGTCTCTGTATGTCGATCGGATTATCGATGGTGTTATGGGACATTCTATGTGGCTGTTGCTGTAACGTTCAACACTCGGGTATCCATGAAACGCATGAGAGAATTTTTATATTGATTTTTTATTTCTCCAGCGTATTCGAATTCTGAATTTTTGTATGAAAATAATATCTTATTTCGTGTGCCACTTTTGGCACATGCCGCGACGGACTACAATAAGTTGAGAACAACATGAAATTCCATTTTTTTAACTTATCACGACTTTTTCTTGTAAATTATTTTCGGGCATGAGTATGAGTTTTTAAATATACACAAATTCTTAAGGCATATTTTGTTTAATAAAATTGATATACAATGAAGAATCATTTTAATCGTCCCGCGATGCGACTCTATGTAAGAGACTTTTCGTTATTGTAAGTCGCGAAACTGTTCACTATAGAAATGAAAAAAAAACATACAGAGTCGGACAACACCTCGAAGTGTTAATACTCTGAGCCCAAAATTTAATCCACTCAGATATTTTCGATTAAGTTTCTGCACGTTAATTTTTTTGTATAGTTTACACTTTAGGTTTACAGTTTGTAATAACACTCATTATTGTTTTGAGTTTGTTTGAAAATAAGAAAATGAGGTCGTGAAAGTTGAAGACTCGACCTTTTCACGTTGTGATGTAAACTGTGACTGGCAGTATGAAAAATGATCTTTGTGATCCTAAGAAAAATGTAGATGGGGGGGGGGGGCGTTCGTTCGCGACAATTTTCCTAAAAATTAATCGGTCGCGAAAAAAAGATGGCAGCATTAGCAAGTCGAGGCATTTTATGCTTCACAGAAAAAACTTAGCCCCCCCCCCCTCGCCCCCGACATTTTGGCGCATGTGTCATTGGCACCCGGTACATTCGTTGTTCGCTCACTGTCGATAACCGCTATAAAACAAAAAAAGGTAAAACCTGGTCATGAAACCTGGTCATGGTTGCTTGAAAAACCCCGAATGAGACTTTCGTGATTTTAAGTCTTCTTCACGGATTATGAATTTTGTATTTTTATCTTCATATTTGGTAGCTAAATGTATCTTCACGTTATTGTGGATGGTATATACGTGTGGGATGTGGGATGCGACATAATGGTTGGAATATACGATTTCAACAGGGAATGGATCGGTAAATAATTAAATAAGGATTCGGTATTTCGTTATCAATAAATCTTTTTATAGTTTTTGTGTGATTTTTTTACGACCCAAAGCCCTTGAATTCTTCGACTTTCTTTTTGCTTCGTCAGTTCGTGCAGTTTCATCCCAATAGTCGCGACATTATATGTACAGAGTCCTTACGGTCTTTATACCGTATATATTCCTCAGAGACGTTTCTAATATCTGAGATATCGTGAAATTCGCGACATTAAAAGAAACCAGCTCGTCCACTTTTTTTGTTTGTTTCGGTGATCACCGATGCAAGATCTGAATGTCTTTCAAAACGTTTTCAGTCGGTGTCTGTTGACATACCTCGAGGGATCTTATTTTCTTTTCCTTCTTTCTCCCCACCTCGTCGTCTTCTGTGCCAGTAAGTTGTTCGAATGTTTAAAGAACAGATGACTATCGATAAAATTCAAATACCGAAATCTACACATAGAGTGATGTGCGCTATTCAAATAAAATGAAAGAATTCCTTCATAAGAATTTCACGATGAAACTGTTGCCACTTTTTCCGACCAGTCGGAAATCTATTTAATTTAAAAAATGTGTAATTATTTAAAAACTTATTTTCAAATAATAATTCAATACAAAATATTTGTTTTTACTTATTTTTGTTAATTCGAGTACTGACTGCATCTACATTCGTCCGTATTTACCTTCATTTTGTCCTCCCAACACCGTGCTCCTTGATGTTTCCCGCGTTTCTATCCACGTTGCATTATTTATCTGTGTAGCTGTTATCTGTAAAAGCCGAAAGCTCAACGATATCATGCAGGAGTAAGACAATAAAAAAAAAAGAAACGGCGATAGAAAGATAACTAGACGGAGGATATATACAATGGTACAGGGATGGGGGAAGGGAAAATATGGAGGAAAAAGGAGAGCCATAGCGCAAAGTGAGTGAGGTACCGAAGATTTCCAAGCGTCCCATTCGAACTTTGGACACGGGCCAGTCTTCGTGTTTTAAGATATTGCTCCCACTACCTTACATGTATATATATATGAGATAGACCTGTTTCTCTTTCCCGTAACTCCAACATCCCGAGAACGAGAGGGAAGATCGCATCCGTCGCACATATAGTCAGCACGCGCCTTGCACCGGTAATGGGGCAATATGGCCTATGACGATAATATCGCAGCGCCTTTTCGTTTACACAAAAAAATACCTAGGGCCAATTTCCCGTACCCTTATATAAAGCATGGTCCACCCACCGTTGGGTCGAGAATATCAACCCCTACTTTTCCTGACGATACAACCATCATTTTTTCTTTTTTTGCTTCATCTACCCCAAATTTCATCCTCTTTAAAATATCAAACTGTCTCGAAAGGTTCTGGACCCCTCCGGACCATAGACAAGGTGATTCATTTCAGCGGATGAAAAAAGTGATACTACGGAATCTGTAGTGAGAAGAATCATCGAAAAAAAAGTCCGACGAGAGTTGCGATTTTGGGGACTGATAGACCGTACCTTTGCGAAGCGACTCGATATCTGTGAACGGCACAAATATATTTGGTGGTTCATATTTCCCAATTTTACCATTTTATTTATATATAGATATTTGGACATTTCTTCCGGATATTTCAGTGCCGGCGTTTCTTTCCAACAAAAGATCCACCTCGCGTTTTCTCTGCTTCCTCCCTGCTCCAACGTCTTTGACTGCCGCGACTCGACGATGCAGCATATCTCTCGAGCCCGATGCCCGTGCGGTGTGTGCGTCTTCGCAAAAATGTGTCCCTTACTCCGTGTGCTCTCTAGCGGCTCTTTATTCTTAACGTATTCCTCTCGTTTGATTTCCATCTTTGACTGGTATATATCCCACCCGCCCCACCGGCTCTTTTTTCTTCCTTTTCGTACTCCTTCCTATTTGCTTCTCGTCGCTACTTCCTGTCTCTTTCGGGTTCTGTCTGTCTCTCTCTCTCTCTCTCTCTCTCTCTCTCTCTCTCTCTCTCCCCCCCCCCCCCCCACTCTTCCAATATATATATATATATATAGTATCAATACAGACTGAGCAATTGGTATCTTATGTCGTCATATATCCCACGTATCGTTATCTTTCTCGGCTTTTACTATCATTACTCATTCCACTGCCCCGCACATTTCTTTCTTGGCGCCTTTTCCTACAACAGTTCATCAAATTTGTTCTGTACCGAATTATGTTTGATATTTCTCTTTATTGTTTGGATTTGCTGGCCTTGCTATGTAATTCAGGGCATTAATAAAAAGTTACAGCTCAAATTATAGTTTTTCGCATTTACGACGTTTCTAGCCCTTTACCCTTGCCGACCGTTTATGCGAGGCCGCGCGCCATCTTCACCCTCCATTAAATCGCCATACTCTATATAAAACATTATTATCACTTTGAACATTTATATATAGAATTTCAGCTACTTTGCATTTTTATAAATTATCCTATTATCGATCGGCTCGAGGCAAGCTCGATACAAAACATGGCTGTCCGTAGGACATATCGATGTATAAATTTTCGAGGCGATAGTCCAAAAGTCACGGACGTTAACACGCGCACCGCTTGCGTACTGGGATCGATTCTACTACCGTCCATCAAACACATGTTTGAATATCACAGAATGTAAAATATTTTTACATTATTATAAAAAATCGGAGTCACTTCTAAACAACAAGAAGGGACAAACAACTGTCCTAACTTATTTTGAATTATCATTCATTATCATTATTTTATTGCATCTCAAAATAATAATTATAGCAAGTAATATTGTTGGTATTATTATTATTATTGTTGTCATTATTATTAGTATTCTCATTAATCGCTATTATTACTACATTTATTATGGAAAGACGTTTTCTCATTGGTAAAGACAGAGTGGTCGCTCAATGGACTTTTTCCCCACTTATTCGTGTACAGCAAATAAAAGTAAATGAGGCAATTAGTTAATTAGAGACTGCGTTTTCCAATGCCAGTGAGGAGTATGAGAATTAACAAAACTACCATCTTTTAATACGATAGACCCTCGTTTGTACCTCTGGATTACTAACCGGTGTATACATACGTCCTTAATATTCTCATACATGTCGCCGTTTCTCGTTCCCCGTGTACTTTTATAGCACCGAGAGAAAGGAAGAGAGAGAGAGAGAGAGAGAAATTTCACACGGCGAGACTTTTGCCGTGTGCGCAAAACGGCTCTTCGGGTCGTTGGGTTTCCCGTTGGGGGTAAGAAAGCTGAGAACAGAGAGCTGCTCTCGGTACACCAAAAAGGAAACTGGAGTTAACAAGATCACGTTAACAATGCAGCGACGATGAGGGCGCGCGTGTACTTGCTAACTCACCATTTCCCTCTATCTTCAGCCTGCATTTTGCAATTCTAGGAAGTATTCACGCAAGACCGCCTATATTCAAAATTCCAGTTTCGGATTTTGATGTTCTCATCTTTCGCATTTCGCTATCTTTACATCGTCCACGCACTCGTCATACTTCGGTCATCGATATCATTTGTACTATCACAAAAATGAGTACCTACTCGACTGAAACTTTGTATAAAATAAAATAAAAAATTGCAAATCTCTTAAATAATATTCATAAATTATATAAAATGTGTAAAATAAGATAAAGTTAACCGAAATTACACCGAGAAGCCCAATATTTAGTGTAATGAACTTTAGTGCTTTAGTGTAATGAACGGAATAGAAATAAAATCCATCGTCGTTAAGCATCGTTCTCCAAACAAATTTCTTTTCAGTAAACGAACGTAGTAAACACGTCCAAAAAGTGCTGAGATTTACTTTCATTTGATCATAAAAATAACTGTTATTACTACGAAATAATAGTTGCAAGGCGTTTCTTCGCACTCATCTCGCTCTCAATTTCAAGCTATTCTATATTTCGTTTTTTCAACTAACTCCCGAACCGGCCTTAACAGCTGTTCCATGACAGCTGAGGATTTTCCCAACCACCAGCGAGAGCGTATTATCGCTCTCCTCGGCCAGCTGTCCTCATATATAATACACAAGCGAGGAACGTCTAAGAAGCTCGGGACTTTCGTTTTTTTTTTTTGCAAAATGCCCAAGTCACTTTCGTAAATGAACTAACATTATTTATCGTGCTCCGTCTGCTCCACTCTCGCTCAAGTGGGGCGTGTGTGAGTTCCATCGTGACTTCTGACAGCTCTCGTGGAATTTTCCACCCCTCGCAATTATCATACGCCACCCTCGTTCTATTTTCTCACCGAAAACTTCTAACGTCACGGGGATGGGGGGGGCAGCGGTGGAGCAAATAAATTACCGGATGCTTTGTTCTAATTACTCGCGGGATGATTGCGGACCGCACTATCGTATCTATATCTACTATAGACGATGGAATAATAAATCGTTCCAGCCATTTCGTTCGTCGACTTTTTGGCATTTCGCAGTTTTCGTTATTTTTCTGTTTTTTTTTTAGTTTGTGAAATGTTCTCATTACAGATTAATATTTCTGCATACCAGTATATAACGTATCATGATATGAACACTTTAATCAAAATTGCGAAGAATTTTGCAAAACCTGGTGTAGCAGTAAACAAAAATAATTACAATTATACTTCGCATAAATTATCGTTATAGTATTAAAAATCGCTCTAAAACTCTGATCGATGAATCCGCAGGAATGACCGTACAACGACAACACCGAATCTTTGAGGAATGTACCTACTCCTATTAATTGAATAAGCTTGGAATAAAAATAGAGCAAACCGAACATTCGTCATTACAAATAATATTATAATTTTCTATTTTGTAGGCAACTACGAAAAATGAAGTCTCGCAAATGATGATTGATACGAGTGACAGTAGAAACACCGATAAAACATATATTTTCTACATCGAACTTTATCAATTGCGAGAGAATTTCATAGATCGTCCTTTCGCTCTAGGTGCACCGGACGAACGAGACAGCGAGTTTGGAGTGCGAGAATTGGATGAGATAGAAGCATGCTCGTTCCTCCCATTGAAACTTAGAAATCGTGAAAATTTTCCAGCCCTCGTGTAAAGGACTACTGCACACGCGTCCCTTCCATCCATCCTATCGTCCGTCCCCCCCTCGCGAAATTTATACATCCCTGTTGGCACGACGAAGAGGTCGAAGAAAGGGGAGAATCCGCATAGAAGCAGGCGAGAGGACTCAAATCCGCCGTTGCACCCATCGCTGCTGCATTGTTAAACTCGAACTTGTTAACTCGGTTTTGCGAGGTTTTCCTGGTAGGATTTCACATATACTATATCTCCGTCCTTCGACTGAAACGCATAAAAAATATATATACGTATATCTATATGGACATAGATTTATATAGGTCGGTTCTGCATATACATATATACAGGGTCTTCAAAAAGTCCCGGACCGGCTGAATAACTTGAAACGTAGGCGTTGCTCAAAAAGATGGTTGAGCCAAAAGTTGCAGGAAATTTCCCTGGCTATCCAACCGCGACCTTGGCCGTGACTTTGACCTACAAGGTCATTTCAAGATCAATCCCATTTTTTTAAATGGCAACCCCCAATTTCGACACCGGAAATGAAAAGGGCGAAAAATTGTACGTCCAGATACGATCTTCACCATTGGAAAAATTTGGCCTCCGAAGGTCAACGCAAGGTCAAGCAGTGACTGGCTAGATATGTTGAAAAGTAGGCGTCGCTCAAAAAATGGTTGAGACATAAGCTGTAGGAATTTTCCCTGGCTATCCGACGGTGACCTCGGCCGTAACCATGCCCTTAACCTTCAAGGCCATTTCACGGACAAATCCATTTTTTAATCGGCAACTCCTGCTTTTGACATTGCAAATGAAAAATGCGGGACATATTATGTCTAGATACGATGTTGACCATTTTATCGAATGCCTTAAGAAAATTATTCCTTAATATGATCTTGAAGATCAAGATATTACCATGGGACAGCCAGGGGAATTTCCTACAACTCTTGTCTCAACCATCTTTTTGAGCAAAGCTTACGTTTCAGGTTATTCAACCGGTCCGGGACTTTTTCAAGTCCCTGTATAAGAGGCATTCCGCGTCGAATCGACCACTTTTGAACCCGACCCTTTTTTATTTTGCTGAAATTGTTATAGGCCATACTACTCCACTTAAGGGGTTAGGTGGGTTTGGAAATAGGAAAAGTCAATTTTTATTTTATTTTTTTATCTATAGTACAATATGTCTAGAATATTCTCCCAAATTTTTAAATCTATCGGAATGAAACTCTAGAAGATAGAGCCTGTAGAAATTCCTCAGGTAGGAAAAACCGGCCGCGCGCAACCCGGCTTTAATCGGGTTTTTCTCGAAATACTATTTTTCAAGTCGGTGGACACGATTTATTGAAATTTTGCACACTTCTTCGAAATACCATTGACTAGTGATTGAACGAAGGATTTCTTTTTACAACTAATTTTACAAGACTTCTTTACAACTAATTGTCTGCACCTAATAATTTAAATATTACGGGTAAGTTTTCATCAGAAGAGAATTACAATAAAGCTGTAAATGATTTCAGCCACCGATTTTCAAAAACGAAAACTATTATAGCAATTCAGCAAGTCCACAGTGTAATCCCAGATACAGTTGGTTGTATTTTTGTTAAAAATTATTCCAATTCCGAAGATCATAAACTCTGTAAATTATTTAAACGCGAACGAAAAAGAAAAGAAATCTTTTAATACACCACTATGAAAGAATGGAATGATTCGTCACTGTATCAACCCTATAATAATCCTAATCATTAATAATTAAATCAAGATTTTGAATAAATATCTCAAATATATTAACTTAAATTTATTTTATCGACAAAACAATGTTAGATTACGAAAAAATTGCAAAGAAAAATCTTCGCACTATGAATCTTGCGGCATTAAACTCAGAATAAATTAAAGTTTAAAAAAAATAAAAAATCAAATATCACAAATAGCGTTTTTCGAAAAAGTAAAAAATTTCATAGAATATGACTGCAATATTTTGTTTGTGTCTTTTCTGAAAGGCGCGTTTGAAAACAAATAAATTGAAAAAAAAAGTCTCGACTATACAATTTTTGATAAATTATGAGCGTTTGAAAAAAAACGAGGGTTTTCTTTCGAAATTCATAACTGGTTTCGGGAGGGTAACAAAATTTGAAAAAATTCACAAAAATGTTTTTAATGGGGTAGTATAACATAAAAATTTCAGTACTATTAAAAAGAGTCCGGTTCAAAAGTGATCGATTTGACGGGGAATGCCTGATATATATTACGGTGGGTCATTTTTCGGCAACGTTTTTTTTTCATCTGGAAAACAGGTTGTAAATTAAAAAGCCTGTTAAAATTTGAGCTCTTGATATTAATACCTATTTAGAGGTGCCTTATCGCACATTTCTCAAATATCATTAAAATGACTAAGTTTACGAAAAAAGTGTAGATTTTTTTTGTTAATTCTCTACAATTCTTAATTCTCTACAAAAATATGTTATAAGTCTGTCTATACAATATGACATGCCCGAGGTATAAAATTGCAAACATTAAAAGAAATTTTCCCCGTATCATTTAAATTGAAAATATAAATATGCGATGAGGCACCTCTAAATATTAATATTAGTTAAAATTTCATCAGGCTTCTTATTTTATCTCCCTGTAAGTTTACAACTTATTTCCCAGTTGAAAAAAAAGTTGTCGAAAAATGGCACACTCTAATATATATATATATATATATTCTATGTAGAAGGATATATAGGTAAAAATGGACTAAATTGCATCGTTAGCGGTCCTGACAATCGCGATGCCTCAAACACATGTTCAACCCTGTATTCATCGGTGTGTGATTACTTTTTTGCCACGTTCTTCCCCCTTTACCTGGCGACGTTGCATCCTTTAACCCTCTTAAGTAAAACGTATTTTGACTTAATGAATCCACTATTCATCGACATGGACCAGGTCTACCAGAATGTGCGAGGTCAATTGTAATATTTCATGACTAAACCGACCGGTCTATTGTCGAAATAAAGAACAATTCACGAGTCGATCGTTTTGTAAAATTGGATCATGCAAACCTGTATCGGAAATGGCTAAAATGCAAAAAGCCATGCAATTTACCCCATTCTACCCTATGTACCTGTATATATGTATATATAGGCTATGCATACAATAGATACTTCTACTGGCGGTATGTTTCCCCCATCTTCCTTTAGTCCACCTTTTCTCTGGCTTGCCTTCAGATTTACCTTCAGATTTTACTACGTCTACCTACTCTTCCCTTCAATCTATCCCGGCCTATGCCCGTGTCTATCTCATTCTCGTTCCGTAACGGGCATTGTCCCGATTTCACGTACAACACTAACTAATTGAACGACAGCACAGTTTGCCACGTATAACCGATTCACCTTTTAGCGCTCGATACAATTCGCGTCGTCTGCTCGAAGAGAACCGTGCAGGCGGACAATTCTTCGTGAATGCCATAAGAGAAAGATAGAGGGAAATCCGCATAGTGGAATTACACGGTAGAGTAGAAAGCAGGAATAAATTATTTTGATGCTCGAGGAATTGTAATGGCGTTACTTTGGGTGCAACTCAATGGATCTGCCTCACATACCTATATCATATCGATTTAATTGATATTCATAAATCACATTGACGCTGCGGTTCATTTATCGCGGCGAATACATTTGTTGGCCCAATGATAAATATTTTTCTGGACGAAAAGAATGTTGATCGAATCAATCCATATACATGGGGATTAGATAGATCTAAATAAGATTTCTCGATGGATTAAAAATGTTATTTGAATTATAATTAATCATTTCTCTGACCACATGCAAGAAAATATTCGTCAGATCTGAGACTCTCGTTGTCAGTAAAATATAAAATTACATATAATAAGTAATAAGAAAAATCACTTCTTCAAACTCGAGGTGGCTTTCCATAAAAATGGACGAAGTATACGCAGATTCGCATGCGATGAGTCATGATCCCATATGAATAATGGGAGTAACTGTTGAATCGTTAATATAGGTAAAGCGATAAAACCAAGATCTGCTTAATCGCTCGAGCATAGAACAGAATCGCTCAATTTAGCGAAAAGGAATGCAAATTATTCTTGTCGATGGTTGTTCGAAGTGTATTGAAAAATTAAATATTGGTTCCATCGCCCAAAAAAAAAAATCTTGCGAGGCTCCAGGGATAACGAAGAGCAATAAATCGATCGCGTGATTCATCGTGGCCTATAACTCAACTTTTCTTCTAATTCAATTCTCACTTTTCCGTGAGAAGAAAAAAAACTCTTCTCTGGAAAATCACTGAGAACCCTGATAAAATATATGCCTCGAGAAAAGCAATCGTGAGAATACCGGGCCACCCGAAGATTTTCGCATTGCTCCAAATTAGATATATCTCTTCGACTCTACCTATATGAGCAACGAAGTCGCGAGAAGGGGAAAAGTAATTTGGTGAAACCTCCGCTTGTGACGCTAACCAGGGACTCTTTCCCTCGCTCTTTTTTCGCCACTAAATGATTAATGCTCGCGCGTGAAAAAAAAACCCGTGGGCACCCACGTCGTTGGTTAGGATGAAAATCCAATTAGCGAAAAGTCCAACTCGCAGTATTAATCGTAAGGTCAAGCGAACTTTTGGTACAACATGATCTCCTTTAAGGTGCACTCTTCAGGCATATGCGCGTTTTCGAATTGCTAACCTGTTGATAAAAGTCGAACCGGTGATCCTCGAATGACTCGGAGTAACGAATTCTTTCAAGCGAAACTTCTTTTTACTCACATTAATAAATTTTTTTCAAATTGAAGAAAAACGAACAAGCACCTTTCTACTTGAATCTGACGAAAATATATTTAAACTGAATAGCATTTTCACGATTTCGGGTAGTTTTTCTTTAAATTTGTATTTTATTTGGATAGTCGTATACGGGCTATTGGAATCTTACTAACGTAGGACGACACGTCGAAGTGGCACGCGCCATCACGCGTCCCGCACGTCTCACGCACCATTTTCGTACGAGGCACTAACACACATATAAAACCCCCTTTCGCCCCTGATCTCTGCTTTAGCTGCAGAACCATCTCTATGCCAGCTTCGTGCGTTTGCGTTTCTATACCCTCCACCTTTGCATCTGACACCTCCATTCACTTTCCATGTAAAGAAAGAGAGTGGCGTAGTAGCGACGGGGCTGGAGATAGGAATGCCCTCGTCTCACATACGTCAGGCAACGACGAGAACGAAGAGAACGATACACAGAGAATAAGAGAGAGAGAGAGAGAGAGAGAGAGAGAGAGAGAGAGAGAGAGAGAGAGAGAGAGTACACCTCTCAGCAATCTGAGCATCTTGACTCGATGTTCACCCCACGACGACCACTTGTCGCTTCTCTCTCTCTGGCCGGAATTCGATTTACAACTTAATCTCGTCCGACTATTACGTATCTATACTACTGCCTCCCTAATCGCTTCTGCGCCATCATGCGCATAGCGCAAGGACATTATGTTTTTCATCCAATATTACAAATTTACGTATATTCCCATATATTTGCGCATACCCATGTGTCAATTGATAGTTTTGTATATCGGTATAACCACAACCAAATGAATTTAGTCAATACTATTGACGTCACTAAACATCATATAAGTTCCTCCTACATGAAGAGTTGATTGTAAGGTTAATACCCGCACGGTACCCTACTTTTATTTAAATTAGACTAAAATATAGGGCTCCTCATAACTCACATATACTCACTTAGGTATTTATCTAACCTATAATCCCTTATTGTCAGAGGGTATACTTGACGGACTTTGCACCGGTGTGTAAGCCGCGGGCTTTGAAAATGTGTATTATTTTGCATCGAATTTTACTAATTTCTTCATTCAATAATGTAAAAAATGAAAAGTTGCATAAAAAGAAGATATTATTACTTATTAAATAAACGTGTAACTTCGTGATGTATGGCTGCAAAAAGATAAAAGGCTATTGGGACAGTACACTGGTCGAATGGGTATGGTTTCATTTGGTTATGCACATGAAATAATCTAATTATTTCCTGTCTTTACTATACTAGCTTATAAAATATTAAGGGTTATAGTCGCTTTTATGACAGAGATATCTACCAAGCATCCAATCGAAATACATTTTTATCCTTCTCGTCGATGATATAATAATAAAATTTTGCAGCAGACGATATAATGTTGAGAATTCAACCAGTGAAGTGACAAATGTCAATTCATCGAAAAAGGGTATATAGTTTTTTGCCAAATGTATTTCCAGTTTTCGCATCAGTGCCCGTTTTTTATTTCGTTTTATTTCTTCGTTTACCAGTTTACTCCCCTTCCCACACTTACGTTTCTGTGAAATGCAGCGATAGCTCGGGCAGGAGCCTGCGGCATGCGCCGCATTCGTCGCATCGCGACGAGAGAGTTTACCAGAAAATTGTCCCGAGCAGGCGGAAGAGTTTTCGTCTTTTTCCCCGAGTGAACCCGCGACGTTTCCAGACTGGCGGTGGGGGAGGGGGAGCGAAGAACGAAGAAGCTTTTTGCTCGAGGCCCAGCGGCAAGAATATATTTCAATCCGCCCTTACTCCCTTTCTTTCTCAGTCTGTCTCCTTCGAGACGATCGAGAAACGGTGCTGCGATACGGAAGGTGGTTGACGGAATCGTCGCTCTGGCTATACCGACAGAAATCCCTGAAACAAAGTACAGAGAAAATACAAAAATTGACAAATCCAGATCCACCCCCAAATGCAATAAATTGTATTCTTAATCCACCGTCCTTAAAATTACAATGTCATAAAATTTTAGAAATCGTTCTCACAAATTATGTCTTTACTTATTGCTTATTAAAGAAAATGTCATAAAAATAATTTGCCTATTCCATTTTTCTTAGCCGCGGAATGACTTTATAAAGCATATAATGTCATATACTTCGAACGTATATAGTTACTAACATTGTGTACCATCCGAATCGAAGGTCTCTGGACCAAAACGCTCTACTCCCGTGTCTTCCAACAGCGTTCCGTCCTGCTTCGTCCACCCCGGTTTTGTTCGCTCGTGGGAATTTCACATTTCCGAGCTCTACTGCGCCGTGCGAGGATGATATTGTCCACGGTTTTCCGAGAACCGGAGGAACCCACGCCGGAAAGTCTCGTCGTTTGGCCGTGCATCCTCTACCTTTCTCAACAGGACGCTACGTTCAGGATTAAGAGGACAGCTACGATATATTATGTATTTTCATTTATGTACATATATATACATGCATCTTAAGTAGGGTATATATTTTCTAATGTCGCACCTATGTCGTATTAATGTTTGTATATAAACATGTATGTATTGCATGTACAAAGCCTCGATTCTATAGCGTCGAGCTCCGCAGGCCGTAACACGGTGCGATGACCATCCTCTACGCTGCTATACATCTGTATTTATAGTCAACTATATGTATAAGCTTTATCCGAGGGAGAGAGAGAGAGAGAGAGAGAAAGAGAGAGAGAGAGAGAGAGAGAGAGAGAGAGAGAGAGAGAGAGAGAGAGAGAGAGAGAGAGAGAGAGAGAGAGAGAGAGAGAGAGAGAAAAGGGGGTAGGGGGATAGGGAAATAAAACGAAAGAGGAGGAAAAAGCCTCGCAGCCCTCGTTCGACTTCGTTTGCAACGAAATCTCGTTAATCGCCTCTGGGATAATAATTCAAAAAGTGCGCCCGGTAGGATCGCCAAAAATAGAACGGAAAGAAAAGTGTCCTTTGGTTATTGGAAGATATAAATTATGAGTCTGCTTCACGGAAACGAAATCGCTTTCTCTTTTTCTCGTGTAATAGGGGCTGTATCGTAATTCACGACAAAAAACACCCACACGATTCACGATGATGCGCCATAGGAACGATAAAAAAACGAATATTTTTCGGAAAATTGAACAGCCGATTTTACCGGACCGGTGAAAACTCAGTCGGTAAACAAACGTAGTCGAATATAAATTTTCCATCGGGGATTGAATTAATTTGCGAGTCAAAGGGTTGCATTTTGAACGTGTGCCTTATCGCAGATGTGTCTCTGTGTCAAAGAGACTGCTCCATCCGGAAATATATAAATATATTTATATGTGCATATGGGACGAAGGAGTCACGTATCCTCTTACGAAATGGACAGCGTTAGTATTGAAGAGGACAGGAGAGAAGTAGGACGAAACGGAGAGCCTCGATGCGTCTGCATCTCAATAGCCGTTACCACTTGCGCATATTCGCTCGGTCCTAGACTCGAACTCCTCACTCTTCAATTCGTACATTGCACTCGTCTCGAGTTTTACACGTGTGCATATTGGCATATGTATCGGATACTTTTCTTTTTTCGCACACGTGGAAGCGCCAAGGATCGCATACTTACAAGTGCACAAACGTACGACCAAATGCACTGGCAAAGTATGGCGGAATACGAGAATTTTATACGCCAAGTGCGTGCATCCTGTGACCTATGCGAGAGTATTGCAAGCGTCGTCACATTCAAGCTGGTATGTATGCCATCAACTCCATTTATATATATATAGAGAGAGAGAGAGAGAGAGAGAGAGAGAAAGAGAGAGACGTTGTCACTTTAGACCTGCCAAGATGGTTATTGACACTCTGAACACGCAGAGAAGCTGCTACTTTGCGTAAATAAATTGAAGCTCGCGTACACACAAATGAAATTCGTATGCTTTCTCATACTGCGTATATATATCTATTTATATGCTGCATATGTATCTTATAGAAATACATATACATCGGATATGCAACGGTTTTTATATCTAGTGCAATCAAATGAATGTGACGAATGAAAATATTACCATATACGCACGAATGGGATATTAATCTGTATTATGCAATACACCTATATTGATTGACTATATTAATAAATTATACTAGTAGCAAAATATATTATTTTTAAATAAACAACCGTTCTCAATATATATATATAGAAGATGTTTTTGGTATTTCCGATAAGGGTCGACTTTACTGTGGTATTTTAACAAAAATCGAGACATTACATTGTATTCAATTCAATGTCTTCGTAATATCGCAAATTGCTTCCGCCGACGAACCCTTCAAAAATCCATCCTATTTAAAGTAAACATATATCAACCGTAATACGGCAACGCCGAGCTTTTAAGATTTCGTCATGATGTCGATGCAAATCAGTGCCCACTTCCGGCGGATGTGGTGATTACGCAGATAAATTTGTGCGTGCGTAATAAATCAGCATGTGCTTTGTATAAATACTCTCGATCTTCCGAACCCTTTACCCCCGACCGTATACTCGTAGAACATGAAAAGGTAAAAGCGTAAATGTAAATCTAACGGCCCTATGCCGGCAAATCTCTCCCTGCCCCGACTAGCAGCGCCACTGTTCGCGTGTAACACTCTGTTACTCTATGGTGTATTTCATACATGCATATTATATATTTGCATGTATCTCTCTCTTTCTCTCTCTCTCTCTCTCTCTCTCTCTCTCTCCCTCTATGTATATATATACTATATATCCCCCTCCCCTCTCCCTCTATGTATACATATTATATATATATATATATATATATATATATATATATATATAATATGTAACGTATAGATATAATACAATGTATATGCATATATAGGCGAAAACGTAGAGCGTATAGCGGTGCGTGCTAAACTATATGTACCCAAGCGCGTACACTTGTAAGCAGCATATTTTCCGAGCCACTACTGCCACATTCTCTCCCTCTATACTCCGCTGCTGGATGTTGAATGCTGGTGTACCGAGGTGATACGCCGCACAGCCATGTAACAGCGACTGGTTGCAGGAAAACCTCCTCGCGAGGGATGGCGGTGAGGAAGGGGGTTGGAGCGGTAGGGGTTGCGCGGGGTATCACGAGTAGGGGATCGGGGCTCAGAAAGGAGCTCAAATTTCGCATTCAGCGTGGCACTCGGCCCGCTGCATCGAATTACCCGGCCTATGCGCTCGATTATATATATATATATATATGCGCCCCCACTTCCTACCTCTTCTCATCCTCTATATGACCCACGATCTCTCCCTCGCCTGGTATGAATTTCACGGACACTGCTAGAGGTTCTGGTCCTTGTATACATATTTGCGTGTATGTAGGCCTGTGCGTGCACGTCCGTGTCCATACGCGAGTGCGTGCATGTGTGTGTGTGTTTGGGTGTGTGGGTGTATATACAATAAACATTCACACAACCAGGAAGAACGTTCTATCTCGTTCGCTCACACACGACCAGAACCCTGTAGCCGCATCGAGCTAGCGCATTTCCAACTCTCTGTAACCGTGAAAAGATGGATCTATACACTTTTTTCCTCAGCGTATATATTTATAGCTACATATACACATATATGCATAATACATACTATAGTAGGATAAGGACATACGTGTATAGATATACAGACGATGTGCCTTGGGACGATGAAAGATGGATTATTACTGAGAGCTTGACGTATCGTGAATTTTTTGCAATTTTTCACAAAACTGGGTTCGGTCAAAGATCGAGACACAACGCATACGTCCCCCATCATGGGAATGATGTGTGCCAGCGTACTTTATTGTGGCAACGGTACGATTGATTGTCGCGATGTTCGAGCAAACGCGGGATTCTCGTTGATTGGGTTTAGAGAGTTTAGGTGATTGATAGGTCGTAGACATTTCGACTTCCGCGTCCCATAAAAATACAAGTAAAAAGAGGAAATATTGTAATAGGATTAAAATTGAATATTAAATCATTAAGAGATACCCTTGAAAATGAAAAATCTTGTTCAAAGTATCGTGCGTATATCTTCTAAAGGCGAGAGAATTTTAGACCGAGTTTAACGGCATTGGACAACTCTTTCCGGTGTTTCTCAGCAATCTTCATAGAATTAATATGAAAATAAGAAATATAAAATGGCTTATTGATAATGGATTTTTATTTTCTTTTTCAAAACGCCTCAATTTTTTAAAAATATGTATATATATTGTAATATTTGTTTATTATGTGTAATAATTATTTCAATTCCAAATGTAATATTTCCTTATACTTGTTATGTTCTTTATCTGTGGCCTTTTCTATTTACGAAATCCTCGCCATCAGTCAGTTTGAAATTAATATTTATTGAAATTAATATATATTTGAGCGTTGCACTTCGACGGATTAATAATATGCAGGAAAAGGCCTGCCGCGCATATATAATTGGCGCAAGTATAATTATCAGTACAATTATTGATGGTATCGGACAATTGAGATGTACTGGCACCATACAAATGTAAAAGGCGGCAAACAAAAAGGATAAATAAACAATTTTAATACTGGCAATGTAATATCGTATAAGATATTCTATATAGAAAGAGATATTATATATATATATATATATATATAAAGTTGTAATATATATAACGCATATCTTTATTTCCGTCTTGGTGACTGTAATTCTTTCAATTACAAACGTGTCATATTATTGTAAATTTCGTTTATCGAATTAACTTATCTTTGGGAAGTTGTGATCCAAGAATTTGACAACCAGTGTGAGATACTTATGTAGATATATTTTATATTTCCAACGCCTTTCACTTGTGATGTTTAAGGTAATATAGTCGGTACAGGCACGTTCAAAAATAAACATAATTTGAGAGTTTCGTATGAGCTATATTTCTAAAAATTCATGTACTTATCTAGTCTCAAGTTACATATACAGTATAATGTAAGATTCAAAAGTCAAAAGATAACATGGTAATTGAATTGAGATGAATTAGTAGAATAGCTCTCTTGGCTGCAGTCAAAACTTTTTAGCAGTGCTTGTCCAATTGGGGGGGGGGGGATTTTTTCGACTTTCTAGGGGGTTCGTAACACCTCTAGAAAGTCTTTTGCAGAAAATTGCAGATTCCGTACAATCGGAATTTTCCCGCGCAGCACCAATATCACTATTATAATCTCGATATAGTGCAATTTACGTAAATATTCAGTTTTTCAATCGTAACGATAATATATAAGACTGATTAAGTGCCTACAATAGCACCCTAGGTACTTGATATTTGCATGTAAAATGTTTCGTACAGATGACAATTTGATAGGAAAAAGTCGTTGTTTTTCATTTAATTTTACGTAGAATGCATAAAATATTTAATTTGTTATCAAAATGATGTCAAAAGTAACCATTACGCTTTGGATCTTAGGTATAAATTGCATTTTAATGCCTTGTCAAAGTAGCCCGATACCGGGGTTATTTTGTCACTTTTTTTTTTAGATATAAAAAATAGTGGGGGCGGGGGGGGGCTTAATTTTCTTATACATTTCATAGCCAAAGAACAAATTGTTCTATTGGCGCAAACAAAGCTGGAATTTAGGATGTTTTAAAGAAAAGTTACGTATAAATAATTACCTTAACCTGTTCAAACTAGCCCCGTATGACGGTAACGCCTTTATAATGAGCAGTTCCAATACTTGACCTACAGAAGTTCGGACCCTATATTTCACAGCCCTGAAGTTCAACCTACGAAAAAATGGACACCGATACGCGATATGTGAGAGCGCGGGCTACCAGTCACTAATCCCCTACTACCGTACTATTAGGTACCTGCTGTGCGATGAGCCGAAGTCGCTTATTATATTTGCAACGTTGAGGACATGCCGAGCGGCGTGTCGCGCTACTTGGAGAACGAGATAAACTTTTCCGCAGCGACGGGACGAAAGAAAAATCGAGACAGAGAGCGTGAAGAGAGTCGCGCGGAATCCAAGGAATTGAAAGAAGAGACAGAGACAGAGACAGAGTTGGAGGCCAAGATGGGGACGAAGGGAGAACGAGTAGGAAAAAAAGGCATTAGAGTATATCAGCATAGAAGAGAAAAACGAGAGGGTCAAAGGAAGGAGTCCTCTACGGTTATTCGCCGACGAGACTCTCTCGCTCGAGTCTACCCTCTGTTCCGTTTCGCCCTCTCCCGCCCCTTCGTCTCGCTCCGCTCTTATTTGCGATCTTCTACTGTGCTTTCTCTCTATCCCCCCCCCCCCCCATTGCGCGCATCCCCTCTCTGTGTGTGTGTGTGTGTGTGCCACGCCGGCTGGTCCATGCTTCTCCGGAGTCGGTCAAGCGCTTATAAAGGAGACATTGGAATGATATATGGCAAGCGTGGCCGGGCTGCATCGCACGAGAAAGAGGGAGAGAAAGAGAGAGAGAGAGAGAGAGATAGAGAGAGAGAGAGAGAGAGAGAGAGAGAGAGAGAGAGGGAGTGAGAGAGAGCGAGGAGGAGGAGGAGAGCCAAAGGAAAGCGCGGCGAATTGGGTCGGCCGCTGCTGGGCTTTATTTCCCGTTCAAGAACCCCCTTCCTCTCCTCCTTCACCAAGTTATTCCACCTCGACGTCGACGACGACGTCCTCTTCCTCCTCATTGTCCTCCTTATTCGTTGATATCAATAGATTAGATCTAGTGCTCGTACTATATAATATTATACGTACAATGTCGTCCGGGTCATCTCGAAATTTTGTAAAAATCCCGATCATATTGCCGTATAAATCTATAATATTCTCGTATAAATCTTAGTCTGAATTTGAATATCAAAGAACGTTGGGTTATTAATTCATGTCCTGAATTGGGGTAGGCAGATATTTGTTGTTTTCGAAGAAAATCTCGCCGGTGGTTGTCGATGTTTTGTTGTCAATGGATGTTGCATCTGTGACGAGAAATGTGTTGAGGACCATTTCTTCGTGGTCGTTGATCTCTAGCGTAGATGGAGCGCATCCCTTGCCTCGCGTTTCCTACCTTTCGGATATATCTCGTGGTAATTTCTGGCTTGCACTACCAATATGCTCTCTTGCCCCGGGCGACGTGAGCCAGACGGCTGTACGCCTCTTCCTTCGTCATTTCCACTCGCTCTTCGAACCCCCACCTCTTTCCCGTACCATCGTTTCATCTTGGTCGCAAACTTGTTCCGTACCTTTCTAACCGCCATGAGAGCCAGCCTTTCCCGAATCTCGGACGGGCGTTGATTCCCGCGCGATTCGAAGGACTCTTCGTCGATTACGTGGCCCCGGGCGCCGCAAGACTCGACGAGGATGACGTCGACCCGGGTAGAATAGATTACTCGTATATACATAGATATAGACGTGTGTGTATACGTATAGATATTCTCTGTCGAAGGGGTAGAAACGTTCGGTCGAGGTCGAGTGAGCCACCGGCCAATTTTCAAACGTCGAACCAAGGAAAAGCCGCGAGAAGGTCGTTGGATCCTGTTGGGAAGCGTGTGGACGGGATAGAAGCTTTTCATTGTGATGGAAACACCGCAGACAGGAAAGGAGGGGCTCGATCCTTGCTCGAAATAACGAGATTGTACACAGTGCCGAAAGAGGAAATAACGCTACAAAACGGCCAAAAAGAACGTGGCGGGACAAGGAGGAATGAGAAGACGTAAATATTTTTGAAAAACGAACGATCCGGAAAGAAAACAGGTCCAATAATTTCCAAGATGATGGATCTTTCGTTGCGTCCCGCAAAAGACTTGCCAAGTCGAAATTTTCCGACTTTTCGAGAGTAAGTCGAATCGAGCAGAGTGGTGAGAGTCGAGGCCGGGTTTCGACGTATAATAGACGGTACATACGGACCCTCCGCTTACGATCCAGAATGACACTAACTTTACATTTGGATCGAGCGAAGATTGCGGAGGATCTAATGGAACCTCACCAACCGCCCGGACAATCGCCGAGTCGAAATTTTCGGACATTTCGAGAGTAAGCCCAACCTCCCTAACCTCCGGAGCACTCTTTTCCACGTGGTCTTCCCAAACCGTCCAGATCGCTTCTTTGATGCTCTTGCGAGCGCGCCATCTACCATAGCGGAGCTATTTACAGATTAGGTCTTTGTTTTTCCTGTTATACTGTGTTCAGTATATTCCTATATATGTACAACTGTACATATGACACTCATATTTCTACGAGTGTCAAGAGCTGGGTACAAATTTCTCACACAACTAGAACGCCTTCAAGGGTATTAAAGAAAATGTCGTCGCCATTTTTGCTGGCTTATTGTTAGACTAATTCCCTCGGCCATATACAAATATGTTGCGATATCGTCCGCGAGAATCGTAGCCATCTCTCGGACTCTGGCGGTACTGCTAGCGCGACAATTACTTGTGATGTCGCAATAACATCTTTAAAGTTTAAAACTTCGGCAGAATTCGGGCAGTTAATTTTGTTTACCTATCTTTATCTACTTAATGAACTAATTGTATTCTATGACTTATTACTATTATTATTATTATTATTATTATTATTTTAATGCCTATGACTCCATGTATTTTATATCTTTTATAGCTGATATTGTTATACAAAATCGAATGGCTCTTTACTTTTCGAAACTGAGTCACATATTCGTATGCAAGTACATGGAAGTTATATCGTTGATAAGGAATTGCCGCTAAACAGAAATGTTAAACAAATTTAAGTGCGATTTTTATAATGAAAACGTGCTTACTTCTGTTAAATTCTAAAAATCGGTCAGGTAGGCTCAAAGAACTATTTGGATCGTGGGCGAATTAGAAAGGCTCGCCAAGCACAGTTGGAATCGAGAACGGCCTACGGAGGTTCGTATTTTTCGAACTTGGAATAAAAATCGGGTTGGGGAGAGTCCTCAATGACACCAGATTCAGCCCGGAGGGTGCGCTAACATTGAGCGGACGGTGGTGGCTTTAGCGCTACAAAGGAAATAGGAGATTGAAAGGCGTATTAAAAATTTCCACTCTGGTTGTCGTTCGTCATAATATCATCTATGATATAAGAAAAATAGTACTTTCGTGTCTCGCTATTTTTCTTTTAATTTCATTAATTAACTATTGGAACCGTTGATAATCGATAAAGTATGAAAAATATAATCCCATAACTCCTGGAGGGCTCTGTCATTTAAAAGAAAAAACTTTTATCCGTTCGTTCGGAAAGCAAGAAAAATGCGGAAAGTTGTCGAATTAAAGAACTATGTCACGACGTTGTACGCGAATGCTTCATCTTGAAAATATAAGTAGAAACCGAAAATATCTTGGAATATGTACGACGTTTTCGATCGTACGAGACACACGCAGGACAGTTGGAAAAGGTGCCCGTCTTGTTCTCTCATACATTACACCCGGAAATCCACGTATACAGCCTCACCCTGGCATACGCGCACTCGCGTTCGGTTCTGTCTCGTGTCAGGTGGAAAACCCTGCGGTAGAATTGAGCGTGTGAGACGGGGGTTGGTTAAAGGACGGGGCGGGATGGTGGGGAGTGGGAGCGGATATAGACCAGAATGGCGAAGAAAGGATGAGAGGGAAGCAAGAGGAAGGAAGGCGTCGGTGACCCGAATATGTCTTGCTCGAGGGTACAATCTCTGAACATCTTCTTCTGGTAATGCCTCGTGCGAATTTCTGTACCGTGGTCAGGTCCGTTGTGGCACACATGTCCTTCGTATATATAAATATATCGTATATATACAATATATTTGTCTGTGTCATTTTTGGGCAACTTTTTTTTCATCCTGGTAACAGGCTTTAAACTTGTTGGACGGTAAAACAAAAGAAGCCTGTCCAAATTTGAACTCTCAATATTAATATTTAGAGGTGGCTAAAACACATCGCTAGTCCGCGGTTAAATGACACAGGGAAAACGTCTTTTTTTGTTTGGAATTTTATAACACGGTCATGAAATATTGTAAAAATAAGCTGCCGGTGATCGTTTTTTAAATATTACAGCGAAACTATTGACTCTATTGAAAAGCATCCAATAACTGTGTTTGCAGATCATTAAATTTCCTATAAAAATTCTTTAATTAATATTTAATCTATATTGAAGGCTTTAGAAAATTATTTTTTGTCAGAAAACTGGTTCTGATGAGCTAGTACTTGTTACAATAGCTACACAAAATATAGACAAAATACTCACGTATCATTCTTTATTCCCAATAACCGTGAACAAAATTGTTACATCAAATTTTTTTTAATCAGTTTTCTGACAAAAATTCAGTTTTTACAGCTTTAAAAAACTATCTATCAATATTTATTAATGATCAATTAAAGATTTTGTATATAAAATTTAATGACTTACAAAAAAAAACTGATTTGATGTTTTTCAATAGAGCGTATAGTTTCCCTGTAATATTTAAAAAGCGATGAATTTTCATACATTTTGAACTTTGAACTCGAATAGCATTTGAATGGCTAAGTTTATCAAAAAAGTATAAGAGATCGTTTTTGTAGAGCATTCAATTCTCTATAAGAATATGCTAGCAGCTTATTTTTACAATATGCCATGACCGTGGTACAAAATTACAAACATAAAAAGACATATTCCCTGTGTTATTTAAATAGGTAATAGATATGTGTTTTAGACACTTCTTAATATTAATATTAAGAGCTCAAATTTAGACAGGCTTCTTTTTTTAGCTTCCTGCAAGTTTAAAGCCTGTCACCAGCATGAAAAGAGTAGCCTAAAAATGACACAGCCGAATATGCATATATTATCTAGAACGAGATAATCGTGACAGCTGTGCAATTCCGGGCTAAGGAACGTCACTAGTCACTGCCAATTGGCGATTAATAAACGAGATTAATTTTACGTAATGGACCGATACGGCTCCGCGCTCTGTACGCTAAGTCTCAAAATCATGGACCATTCGTAATCGAACGCATAACTCGAATTTATCCACGTCGGAAGATATGGCAATATAACCTCGAGTGTTAACATTTCGGCCGAGTTGTAATCATTGGAGACAGCTCTCGTCGAAACGGTGAGATAGATAGGGAATAAAACGAGGGTCCGATACCCCGTGCGACTTTGAATGGATCGGCGCGTCTCGATAATTAGAATGTGGGTTAGGAACGCCAAAGTTTCCGACAATGCGAGAATAATTACTTTCCTCGACTGAATTACGGTGTCGAATTGCCCCGATTCTACACCCGGCGAGCTCGTTTAGATTCTGGATAAATCGCGCGTTCGTTGAAACGAGCTTCCAGACGGTTCACACGGCTGATCAATGCCCACACGATGCTGCAACGCGTTTTGTCATTACAACTTTACCTTTGATACCTCGACGATAATCCAAAAGTCGAGTCTCTTGATAGATAAGGATCCGTACATTCCGCTATTATTGTCAACGCGTATCGAGAATCTAACGTATCTCGATAGCGAATCGAGATTATTAGATGAGTCGTGACAGAGGACATCGTCGATTCGAGTCTTTTGGAAGAATCGGACATGTAGAAATGCATTGACGAGCGCGGTGTCTCTGTGTAAGACGGGATCGATCACATTGCAGAGAGACATTCCATATTTCATGATAGTGACATTTCAGCATTAGTTCTTTATACTGGTCAATGGACAGATGTCGTGTATTGCGTGCATACCCACTCGATTTTCAGGTGTCGAATTTATAATGTACCTCTCGTTTCATGATCGATTTTCTTTATTCCACGAAAACCTCCTAGCCCATACGCACTCGCCCACGCACACGCGTATGCATATGCACGCGCCAACGCACTCCAGTTTCAGGCCGAATATTATGACCACTCGTGTAACTCGATGATCTGGTGATTCGCTCGTGAGAAATACCTATGGTGGTGAGCGAGTGAGAGTTTTATAATATGTTCAAGCACCAGAGAGCAAATAGTTGGATCCGAGGGATGAAAGACAAAATGTGCATTGCATCCGAGACTGGTGATTCAAGAAGAGCTCGATTGAAAGAACGCCTATTTTAGGAATTATTCGAGGTGAGCAAGTTACCTGGACCACCTTGTTTATATACAGGGTGAGTTTTTTAACCTGGACTTTTGTAATATCTCGAAAAATACGCATCGTACAGAAAATTCGTCATCATTGAATAGCCCGTCGAAAAATATTAAATGCGTGTTTCTCTGTTTTTTAACTCTTTTGATTTCTGTTCCTTTTCTTGCGATTACAGCGCCATCTGTCGCGAATCAAAAAAATTGCTTCGGACAAATCATACGTAACTTTCGACGTAGAATCCGAATCTGCAATAAAACAAATAGAGGTTTTCATTTAAGATTTTAAGTTTGGCACTCGTCCCGCCCACAGGGTGTGCGGGGGTGGGTATAATTTATTTCTAACAGACGGCCCCCTCGAAGATATTAAAGTTTTGAGTCGACGAATTTTCTGTACGATGCGTATTTTT
Organism: Netelia virgata; assembly: GCA_951802705.1. Lineage (NCBI taxonomy): Eukaryota > Metazoa > Arthropoda > Insecta > Hymenoptera > Ichneumonidae > Netelia > Netelia virgata. The sequence continues at coordinate 42,328,146 of OX637863.1, read as the reverse complement.
TGAGATATTACAAACTTCCAGATTAAAAAACTCACCCTGTATAGGAGGTATTCCATGGGAGGTCAGCCATCAGACTACCGAAGGCTCTTCGATTTTGACCAACACTTTTTTCCCCATAATACTTTATGAAAAAAGCAAGTGATGCAATTTTTTAATTTTTTTCGCCATTTCTTTCACTTATGAATTTTTGAAAATTGCGAAAAAAAATTCAAATGCAAATAACTCTAGAACAAGACATTTTTAGTATAAATGTTATAAGTGCGTCTAATTATGCGTCCTGAACTGCTTTTTGAGAAAAGAATAACGAAAAAAATATTTACAAATTTCTTTTATGTTATGAAAAAAAAAAACATCAAATATGACGTTACCGATTTTTAAAAAAAAAATCCGCATTGCTGTTGCGATTTCGAAAAAATCTAAACTAGGTTCATAGTGGAATCTCGATATTTACCATTTTGTTCAATATTTTGAAAATTATGGGAAAATCACAATTTCAATTAAAGTTAATCAATATAGTAAGAGATTGAGATAGAAACCATTTATTCGTCACAATAATAATGTTATTTGCAAATTTATGGTTTTAAGACTCTGAAACATTCAAAACATTTTTTACATTGCGATAGCCATTATTCCCGGGAATTATGCAATGTACTTGTTGTGTTCCTGGCAGCTTCGTAATCCTCTTGAGGAGAAAACTTGACCATGATATTTGGTAAATTGTTGGGTTTCGATGCCCATTCGAACTGGCGAATAAGGGCGAGTGCTCAGTAGGGGCCCAAAATGGCGAAGCGGCTGCCGCTGGCAAGCCACATTTTCGAACACGTCTATTTTAATATGCACAGGTTCAATCATGCATTCATGATAAAGCAAATAGAAGAAAGTGGATGCATGGTCGAGTATGGATATAACGAATGAAGTATGAGTAATGAAAATCTCGTGAAAATTTTTTCATCTTCAGAAAAATTTGAATTATTGAAAATTTTGAACCAAAAATTGAATTATTGAAAATTTTGAACCAAAAATTGAATAAAACATAAATAAAATTATTATTGTTAAGAATAAAAGATTTCTATCTCAATGTCTTAACTATATTGATTGACTTTCTATCTCAATGTAATAACTATATTGATTGACTTTCATTGAAATTTCGATTTTCCCATAATTTTCAAAATATTGAAAAAAAATAGTAAATATCGAGATTCCACGATGAAACTAATCTAGATTTTTTCGACATCGCAAGAGGAATTCGGAACAAAAAATTGAAAGAATCGATAACGTCATACTTGATGTTTTTTTTATTTTGTCAACAATAAAAAACATCGAGAAATTTGTAAATAATTGTTTCGTTATTCTTTTCTCAAAAAGCAGTTCAGGACGCATAATTTGACGCAGTTATAACATTACTAAAAATGCCTTACTCTGGAGTTATTTGCATTTGAATTTTGTTTTTTCCTAATTTTCGAAAATTCATAACTTAAAAAAAAATGGCGAAAGAAATCAAAAAATTTCATGACTTGCTCTTTTCATTAAGTACTATGAGAGAATTTTGTTTGTCAAAATCGAAGAGGGGTCAGCAGTATGATGGCCGATCTCCCGTGGAATACCTCATATATATGGGGCATTCCACGCCAAATCGGACACCATTTAGCTTTTGCGTCTCCGATTTTTTTTTAATTTTATGTTCTGGTATCGGTTGAAAGAGGTCTCCATTATTTTGTTTGAATTTTTTTTGTCGAACCGTTCTCAAGATATCGATTTCTCAAAAATTGCGTTACTTTTTTTTAAACGTCCATAACTTTGCGAAAAATGAACCGAATTGGACGTTTTTTTATTTGTTTCTTTTTTAACGCACTTTCGATACAAAATTTCGAACGATTTTTTCAAACCATATTTCTATAAGATTTTCAAATTTGAAGTATAAATTGTTGATTTACAAAACAACACGTAATGATCGATTTTCTTTAAAATTGTTTGTAAAAAACTGTCATTTATTTCCCAAATTTTAAGCCTGGTTAGATAATAGGACAACGATGGGATCTATTTTTTCGATTTTTCAATTGCCATATTTTAGTTATCCGTGTTGAATGTTTTGAAGAAAAAATACTATGCACAGGAACTACTATTAATAATTATTAATAGTAGATTAATAATCCCTATGTGTCGAATAATTATTAATAGTAGTTCCTGTGCATAGTATTTTTTCAGATATTTTTCAACACGGATAACTAAAACATGGCAATTGAAAAATTGAAAAAAAGATCCCATCGTCGTCCCATTATCTAACTAGGGTTAAAATTTGGGAAATAAATGACAGTTTTTTACAACAAATTTTTAAGAAAATCGATGAGTACGTGTTTTTTGTAAATCAACAATTTATACTTCAAATTTGAAAATCTTATAGAAATATGGTTATGGAAAAATCGATATCTTGAGAACGGTTAGACAAAAAAAAATAAAAAAATCATGGAGGCCTCTTTCAACCGATACCAGAACATAAACAATTTTGAAAAAAATCGGAGATACAAAAGCTAAATGGTGTCCGATCTGGCGTGGAATGCCTCATATATATATTACGAAGCTCTTATCCTCCATAGCTGGTGCATGCTCGTACATACAGTCGAGAATCATTATACGAAATTCCAAGGAAATAACGCGTCGCTCACGTCAAGCGAGAACGCTCTCTCGCGGAGAACAACGGACCTCCGGGATGGGGGTAGTTTGTGGGGTGCACGAATTTCGCACCAATAAGAGGCACGCGCGACGAGCTTTGTGGCGGAGTACTTCGTCTCCGGTGTGCAGACGGGCCGAGAGTGCACGGGCGCGAGAGAGAGAGAGAGAGAGAGATAAAGAAATGAATGTGGTGGAAAGTGGAAAGAATGGAAAGAGAACCTAGAAAAAATACATCTTTCCGGAAAAAGGAACAGTAAACGTAGTCAAGACAAAAAGGAGGAAAACCTAGCACAGGAAAATAAAAGAGTCGAAGATGAGAACAATAAAATGGTCCATCGGAGACAAACGCCGTTTTCAAGATCTTTTACAATCCAATTTAATAATGTTTCGAGTGTGCGGCTCATGGACGCTCGTTCGACCACGAAACATGCAAGGTTTGTTTACTCTTTCTACAATGTAAAATCAAGAACTTTAAAGCAAATAACATCTTATTCACTGTGATGGAAAGTGACAACGGATAATTATGAGGGCCGCATCGTTCGAGTTTCGAATGACCACTGCATTGATGTGCGTTTTTTTATCGAATTCACCTATGGAGCGTCGACTGAGACGATATGTATAATTCAGGATAGCTATGAAATTATTCTTTATAATTTTACTAAATATAACCGAAAGAAAGGGACGTCTATTTTCACTGGGGTTTTCCGCTGGGAATCCGGCCGACACATGTGCACGTTTTTTTGCCCATTCTCTCTCTCGGCGTTGATTGATTGAAAGGAAATGATTTTATGTTTGAGACGAGGTTTGTTACAGCTGCGAGCGGATCAAGAGTTGACCAAAAAACCCGGCAGTCTACCAAACTCTCAAAGAATAAAACAATTTCAACGCGTTTAAAAACTCGATCTACCCTTCTGGCGGCCAAATGTTTTATAGCTCTGTGTCTTTGTTAAAGGGTTATACATACGCGAAAACGTACACTCTTCTACGGAATGGTAATCCGTGACCGAACTGTCTACACACTAGATGTATAAATTATCCAAGTTTCAAAATACAGTTCTATTTATGGAAGCAGTGTATCTGTAGCGTACCTGAGACCAACGCGGTCGAAAATAATGACCGAACAGGCTTGTAAGACCTGTTCTCAATTTGGATATTGACGCTAATCGTCAGGTACGTTCGTAAGTGAAATTAATCGCCTACGAACTCGGATTGTTTTGAATAATTCACTCGCTAGTAAACATGAATTGGATATATTTGTTTTACATTAGAGTTATGAATCTACCAGATCGCGTATCGAATTTAAGCGACTGATGCGTGTGGTGTTTAGTTGTAGACTAAAATCCTAGAGCTCTCTGAACTGTCCCTTCGGTATTTTTTCTTCGCAATTTATTTTATGCAAAATACCGATTGGTCACTCCGCAGTTGCCTGCGGAGGGCGGAGATTTGTCGCGACCAATCCCGAAAAAGTTGAACTTAAGGAAAAACGTTGATAAAAACTGAAAGGAGTTTTTTCCGAGGGCTCGGGAGATGCGTCTGGTAAGTCCAGCAATTACAATGAAGCCACGTATCTTCGAATATTCAGAAAACAATGTTGTATATAAAAAAAAAGGTTTGAACGGAATATGTGCTCGACGACGAGGCATTTGGTAGACAAATATTGTATTGTCTTGCGAGTCATCGAGCACGCGTCGTCGAAGATAGGCAAGACCCTTACTTTTCATTTTATGACGGTCCGTTAGGCGAGAGTTCTAGTCCGACCGGGCGTAGTGGTGTACGAAAGAAATTGAAGGAGATGGCTCGACTTACCAGATTTGTATAGTTGTTCGAATAGGAATATGCAGAGAAAGAAAAAACATGAAAACGTTTTCTAAAGACGGAACAGTATCCGAGTGTACATTTTTTATACGAAACTCGTCACCCTTCATTAATTTAAAGCGTAACATCCTAAACTTCTTCCGTCGCATCGCCGTGCAGTGAGATTTACGACCTCACTGGAATAATAAAATTCGCGGAAGAGTTTAGTACGAAACAACCTATTGAACGAGTTTAATCGATTTTCTAAATATCCCAAAGAACTTTTTAATAAAAATCATATCCAAACCCAACGAAGTATTCTCGAAATCTAAACCACCGTAATTCAGTGCACAAATCAGTAAACGCGCGCGGAACGTAATATCAAGAGGAGATCCAAAAAAACGCCGTAAAAAGCCTAACAAACGTAGGGAAACGGAACCAAAAAGGCAACAATGGAAAATGGACTCTCGTACTTTTTCCACACACGAACTCGGCCATAGTTGCGCGTGCAGCAGTGGAAAGTGGGGAAGGTAGGGAGAAGGGAGCAGGCTGAAACGTGGAAAAACGTGGCATTGTGTGGAAAATGTACCCGAGTAAGGAAAACACTCGGTGGGGTTTTTGGTGGTGGTCATAGGATGGATTGCAAATGGGTGATATTCCGGGCGAGATTCGCGAGATGGTACGTGTGTGGTTGAAAATGGTACGGAGGGTGGGTGGGTGGTTTCGGGCGGATAGGGGTTGAAGCAGAAAAGAGAGTGCATCTCACGTGCGACTGTGCACTTCGGTGGGGAGGGGGTTGCGGGGGTTGCGCGCATAACCGAAAACTCATACTGGCTCACCCTCCAACGTCCTTCGGAAACATGTAACACATACATCATAGCGATAACGCGAGATGCAGTGCCCCGTTGCCACGCGCGGTGTGTTTCGCTCGCACCAGTGTAACGCTCTTGCATCGCGCGCAACCCCTCTCCTATCCAGGACGAAAATATTCAATTACGAAATTCAGCAAGGAGGTGGCAAAAATGGGATGGGTCGAGCGGTCGAAGGGTAGAACAAATGAGAAAGAAGGACGTGAGAGTGGTGGGAGAGAGGGACGAAGGACCTCGTTACAGAGATGGTGTCTTCTCTGCTACAGTTGAAACGTTTATTACCCGGTGAATACGGAGGCTTGGGATATGCGCGGCGGCGATCTAGTGAAAAGAGAGAGAGAGACAGAGAGAGAGAGAGAGAGAGAGAGAGAGAGAGAGAGAGAGAGAGAGAGAGAGAGAGAGAGAGAGAGAGAGAGAGAGAGAGAGAGAGAGAGAGAACGGTGATATTTTCACTACACCAGTTAATGTTAGTTGGATAGTGCACAGTGCATACCTATATATAACGGTAGTAATATCAAACTGACGCGAGGACCGAGCTCGAAACACCGATCGAGGCTGCCTCGATCTCTCGACGGCTCGATTTCCGGTTCCGGTTTCGTCGCCCATTCTCCGGAATCGGCTATATGTGCGCGTGTCTATGTCCTGTGTATTTAAGTGTGCACCGTTTCAACACACGTTTTCGCGATACAAAAAGTATGTGTATTTACGTCCGTGTATCCAGTTATACGTTTATTCGCTTCCAGAATGTGTTTACCGTAGTTTGTCAACGACCGGTTTGCCGAAGGCTCCGGAGGAAAGGGGAGGGGGTGTAGTGAAAAACCATGTTATTTCGAAATCAAAGAATATATTAAAATAGTATGGGTTTTTTTGTCGAGATAGTTGAGGAGATTGATAAGAGACGCATCATTTTGTTTGCATTTCGGCTATTTCCGACACGAAGACGCGTGATTAATCGTTAAAAAAAACTACTGGTTCACGAACTGCGATCCCGGTAGGGTAAATTCCATCGGTTTGAATAAGCGCGTGTCAACAACTAACAAGGCATCTCTTTACTGTTATTCCTTCTTCATAATTGTCGTATACAAACGATTCTGACAGTTATATAAATTTAAAAATCCTATACCACTAGACATTTGTATACCTCACTGCTATCGGTATATCAAAAAAATGGATATTTTCTCCATTTTGTAAAAATATAATACATTTTTCAATTCGATATATCTAATAAAAACATCATTTACTAGTATTGCCCGCATTGTATGCTTGAAAGTAAATTTACAAAATATATTAACTCAATATGCAAGTAATATTACAAGCGATCTGCATTCATTAAAGAAAATTCAGTCATAGCTTATTCTTTACAATTAAGACACCTACGTTTATTTTTTCTCGTGGAATTCATTAATATTTTATCTTTGATACGTTAATTGTTACCAGCACGACACGATATCTGATGTACAATTGTCGTCGTCCGGTTTAATATTTGTCGAGTAGTTTGCAAAAGTTTCGGCGTAAAACGGAATCGAGCTACCAAATACATTACCTGCATAGTTCGAATCTCCAACGTATTTCGTAGTTTACGGCAAAGTACATCCATACAGTAAACTGCGCGCACACAGGCATACATGCATAATACACTAGGCGGGAGTTCCGGCTTTCAATTTACCGCGGTAGAGGCAACACGTCGGCAACGTTTATCGGCCGCCAACTTCCGCTTGAATCTATATGACTGTGCCAATGATACAATGATTCGTATACACATTGTTATTTATAAATTTCGACTTGCACTGTTCAACTCGCAGTCGATAATTATCGCTTATCGATATTAGAACCGAAACAACAATGAGAACCGTTACCTATGCGTGTACGCTTTGTTTCCATCGGGCCGAAACCGTTCTTATCGTGTGATAAGAAATAATTGCTCGTGCTCGGGGATGATCGGTATGTACATTTTATCTATTCTTATACTATATAAAAATGGAAGAATGTTTGTTTGTTTGTCCCGACTGACGATGAGTTCCTATGCCATTCGTCCGATTGAGATGAAAATTTATTGAGTTGTAGTGCGTATGCCCGTGAAGGTTTCTAAATTAGTAGAATAATTTCATATATAAAAATAAACGTATGCGGGACAAAACAAAATTAACATTTACAGCTGAGATTAATTTAACGGCTGTCAAATTTAGTATGCCACTAAAATGAAAACTGAAATAAAAGACATTCATTTGTTTTAACAACTCGATCGACTCGGTATTGTGTATATATATTTAAAACAGAAAGAGTGCCTTTAATTTCGCTTTTAGTTTTAGTTGCATAATTCATTTGACAACGAATGTCAAATTAATCATGACACTAAAACGAAAAGCGATTGGTAGATCTATACGTCAATCAAAAAAGAACAAAAAATTACGAGCTTCAGACAGGGACGAGCAACGAGAAGCAAGACTGGATATACTGTTAGAGTACGTACGACGCACAAACGTCTGTAAAATAACACCAACAACAGACGAATTGATTAACAAAGTTTTTGGAAATATCGCCCATAATTACAAAAATCGTAAGTGGTTAAGTGAACGTGCTATATTAGCAGCAAAAAACAACGATGTCAATTATATAAATTTAACGATTCAAAATAAAATACCAGGAAACGCTAAAACGTACAAGTTGATTGATACTTTAATACATGAAGAACAAGTTGTTAATTACCCAACTGAATTATTGAATTCACTTGATTTGCCAGGCACACCGCCACACGTTTTAACATTAAAAATTGGCGTACCTATCATTCTTCTACGAAACGTCAATCCACCACGACTTTGCAACAGTACTAGGATTTCAGTGAAAAATATGACGAACAATATCATCGAAGCTACAATTTACAATGGAAAATTCAAAGGAGAAGATGTGCTATTGCCACGTATCCCAATGATACCAACAGATATGCCATTAGAATTCAAACGTTTGCAGTTTTCGGTGCGACTCGCATTTGCAATGACCATTAACAAATCACAGGGACAATCGCTACAAGTGTGTGGGATTCAATTTGGACAGCTATAAGTACCTATGTTGCCTGCTCGCGTAGGAAAACCTTCCAAGATAGAACAAGAAGGTCTAATATATATATATATATATATATATATATATTACACGTATATATGTATATCATATGTATACGTCTATGATATACCTGTATTAGACATATACTGGATGTATTTCGTTTAATTTCAAAGTTTCCAATGAGACAGAATATAATTCTGAAGTATAATAATGGTCTTATTTTCCGCTACATTATAATGTTATAATGTCTTCACATGCCTGCCTTCCATTCATAAGCAGAACATACGATTATCATTTATTATTATAAACTTAAAAAGTACTTAAAAAACTTAAAAGTATACAGCGGCAAATCGGTATCGATGGATTGCCATTGACCCAGTCAGCAACAAATCAATTTTGTTCTATCATGGGTAGTATATTTCCCAGGTCTCATGTTTTTTTGATTGGCTGCTATCATGGAAAAACCAAACCATCGAATTGTGTCGACTATTTAACATTTTTTGTTGAGGAGATGAAAGATCTTATAAACAATAATCTTTGTTATAATGTGCATACTGTAAAAATCATTATGCACACCATAATTGCTGACACTCCCGCGAAATCTTTCATGGCGACAACAAAAAGTCACACCGGTTACAACAGCTGTTCAAAGTGTAAAATTGTCGGAGAACGTATGGAACGAGGAATAGCTTTTCTAATCACTACTTGCCGTAGGCGAGCTGATGAGAGTGCTAACCAATCAGATGTTAGCCATCACACGGGTTACACTAATCTTGTCGAAATCCCAAATTTTGGACTAGTCTCGGGAATTCCGATAGATTATATGCACGCTGTGTGTATCGGGGCAGTGAAAAAACTCATTCGGTTATGGTTAAACGGAAAACTCGGAGCCCGTTTAGCTCCCAAAAATATAAAAGGAATATCTGATGAGCTAATACAACTGAAATCTCGAATACCAAGGGAATTTTCAAAGAGAACTCGTTAATTAATTACCATCTCTCAGTGAAAGGAACTGAAAAACGACTGTTTTTATTATACACTGGGCCGATAGTACTCAAAAATCATATCAGTAATGATAAATATTTGCATTTCATGAGTCTTCATATTGTAATCCGCTTACTAGCCCACCCCAATTCTGGTCCAGAGATGATTGACTATGCTGAACATCTACTGGAATATTTCGTGCTACGATTTGCAAAAATATACGGCCGAGCACTTGTTTCCCTTAACATACACAATTTAACGTGTTTAGCTGATGACGTTCGTGATTGTGGATCCTTGGATAAGTTCGGTGCATTTAAGTACGATAATTTCATGAAGTCTGTCGAGAATTTAATACGGAAACCAAATCAACAGTTACAACAACTGAGCAATCGATACACCGAATCGTCGAGCATTTCCACTCGTCAACAAAAAGACGATGAAGGAGAGATTCGATTGGGGCGTCAGCATTACGACGGCCCTTTAATACTTATGATAACCGAGCCACAATATTCGTCGATAAAATTCAAACACTTTGTGTTATCAAGAAACTCACCAGATAACTGTTATGGTTTAGTCAATGGATCCATAATTTCTATTCGCAATTTCGCGACTTCTTCTCTCGGCTTGTGTATTGTGGGTAGAGAGTTTTCTCAAAAAGAGAGATTATATAGAAAAAACCTTGCTCTTCTGCTGTATTGGAGTGTTTTAAAGTCGGAAAGTTGGGTGCTTTGAAAAGTTGGCCAGTCACGTACGTTCAACACAAATGCGTCTTACTCTCACATGCTGATAATTATCTAGTAGCAATGCCATTGCTAAACACCATGTGAATTATTTGAAACGTGGATTGTATACTTTTGATTTATGGTATTAAACAAAAATAACGCAAGTTCTTCTATCTATATCTATCTATCTTTCTTTTACTCTGTCGTTTAGATCTTTTATACAATCCTATTATTAACATCCACTACTGATATCTAATGGACTCATATTTTGTATGCATCATTGTTATTTTTGTAATTCAAAAAATATTTCTTGTTTTGTTTCATTAGTAACGTTTCAATCATGACTTCGAATGGTGGTGGAGATGAAATTGTCGTCGTTTTGTTCGACGATGGATTGGCCGTCGTCCCGGAGTCGTGGCTAGAATCCAAAACTAGCTGTTTTTTTCCAACGTACAAATCGACCAATCAATTGGAGAAAGCGATAAAGAATCGGATCGAGGTGGATAAGGCATGGCCTATCTATACAATAACAAGAACGCTCGGACGATTCGGTAATTGATTGAAATTTATAGTAATTTTCTGCATGAACATAAATTTTACGAAACTCCGACGTAACTTGTAGCTTCTAATACTAGTCAAATTATATCTCTCTTCGACAAACTGTGTTTTCTACGTTCTCTTCTAGATCAGTTTATCACCTAAGCTATTACTTATTTCTTGTGATTTTTAAGAATTTGGTGCATGTGATTTTTTCTATTTTGGACAAATTCACCGCCATTTTACGATAATAAAAAAAGAAACAAAAACACCCCTGAAAAATGGTAAAAAAAGTGTTGAATTTTATTTTAATGGCAGATAATGAAATTTCACTTGTATTGACTAAATCATTGACGGTACATACATATTTTTGCAAACAATGTTTGAGGTAGCCCGTCGTAACGCGGTTTCTCCTATGTACAAATAATATAATACTCTATAGATTTCGTTACCTGATATATAAACAGTTATGACGATTATCATAATCATGCATTATTAACTTATATAACCGATTGTTCTTATTTTAGCGTCCTATAAAGAAGCGAAAAAGAAGTTGCTGAAAGCGGAATACTCTTCGGATATCAATACTGATGACGATAAAAAGAAAAACAGGAAGAGTCGAGCTAAAAAAAATTGAATCATCCTCCGAGGGAGCTGACGACGATGGGTCTTCTGATGAATGCATAAAAAAATCGCACGGTGACAGCACTTACTATGTATAAGTTTTTTCCAATTCTGCTCGTCGGTATTTAGCATACGTAGTACAATTTTTATGACATTTCGGTTCGCAGGCCTTAAATAAATGAATTCGTAAATTTCTCAATACTACTTTCTTATGTGTCATATTGATATATATATATACAAATCAGTTGCATTCAATACAGGGGACTGTGAGAATAGCGATAGGAAAAATGGAGTTAAAAAATCCCGAACTGTTTCATCGTCCCAGGATTGTGAAAACGATGATTCTGATAATGAACCATTTTTACCAAAAGCACCGTCTGTTATACAATCAAATGGTGAGAGTCATGAGTCAAGATTATGAAAATTTTTCTTTCTTTTTATGTCAGTTCATAAGGTGGACGTGAATAATGAACAATATTCCATTTTACTGTTTATTTACAAATCGCAGAAATCTTATCAAATAGCTATATATCTATTATTGAATTATATTGTAAACATCTAGATTCGTGTGATTAATTACTTTAATTATTGATCGTTTCATTATAGATGGGGTCAGAGCTCGAAAAAACCAAAGTCATATTGATAGCACGAACGATAAAATGGAAAAAAGGTCCAGCTCATCAGATACAACAAAGATATCTAAATGCCATAAATCAGCAGTCAATAATAATTATAGAGTGTCTCGAATTCCAGAAGGAGTGACTTTAATATAATATTGTTAGAACCGATGATAGAGCATAAATGCCCTATGGTTTATGCGCAACACATTTTTAAGCTTCTACAAAATATTCTGTATAATTTTATAGCACCGACAAAAAATGTATTTTCCATAGATAATCTTGAACCGATTGATAATCAGTCACGTCCGGTTGTGCGCAGTACCTCAATCGCCATCTCTTCAGGAATATAAACAACGTAACGGTAATAGTACTATACAATACTAATAGTTATATTTATGAATTTATAATTTCCACAACGATTTGAAAAACTCGAGAACAATCTACACACCATGAAGATGGACCTTCGTCGCGTTATGGAGGTGCTAGGTCAACTTAAAACAGGCTCGGAAGTAGAACGCGCGATTACTGATGCTGAAATCGAAACAACTGCTGATATCGACAGCATGTTTCCGCTAACAACTCATGATCAATTATGTGAATTGGAAGAAAATATAAAAAAGGACCCAAAAATCTCTTCTCGACTAGTGAGCATGTTGTGTGATATTTATAAATTAATTCTCCGAACTTTTTATAAAATGCTGATTAGTAATTATTCATATATTTGTATTAACACAGTCAGCTTGATTATTTGATTGCCGTTGTAAATTGGTTTGTAAAATTAATTGTATAAAATCACCAAGATTTTATTACACAATGTTACGATGATTGTATGGTTTGTGTTTAGCAATTGATAATAGCTACTTAATTGCGTGTTTCTATATATATCACACTATATTTCGATTTCCTCTATTAAATTTTCTTTTTTCTGCAGATCACATATTTCAAAGCAATTGGAGGTTCAGCTGCAACTTACAGAATACGACGATGTTTGGTGCGTACATTTGCCAATGAACTCGCGACAGGCTACTCTTGGGAAGCAAGAGCTCAACATTATCTACGCACATGAAGGTGCTATGGAATAAAATGAATTTAATTGTTTAGAGGCGCTCTCTCAGACTTGCAAGAAGATGGATGAAAAAATATTCGAAGTCAGAGTCCAAGAATGGTTTTGTCCAGCTCAGGGTCGCCAAAATAATTTATTGGCAAAAAGAAAAAAAGAAATGGCTAACGCACAGGAATAAAATGTGTGAAATCCAAAACGATCGAAAACGAATTTATTTTTTATTATATCGTCATTGAGAGTTTTTTTGTTTAGTCATCTCATTACCTAATTAGTATTCGCGTAATGAGTTGGATCAAAGTGTATACCAAACTTAGTTTATAGTCATGTTTGTGCTTTTGGAACTAATTTACATGATTACTTTTTTTAATTCTTTTGGAGTATATGAAATTTTCATTTTCGTGCTTCTTTTTTTCTCGTGGATCGAACAATGTCATTCGATATAAGCAATATTACTTCATCTGACGAGGACATTTTTATTTCTCTCATAAGTATTAATCAGTATTGGATTCGTGTAATAAGAACAAATTTCGCGCGATATTGATTTATAAATGTTTCTGTTGTTTATTTTGTTTAATTACTTGAATCAATAATTTATTTATGTAAACATAAAACTAACGTTTTGTTTCTTCGTTTTTTTCATAAATGTTTATGGAGTATGTACTTTGTACGTACTCTCTCAAAGCAATATGTAACTTATATAATGAACAAAAAGTTTCAGATGATAACAATTACCAAGAGCTGTACATATTTTATGATTTTCCGTATTCATCGCACGAATTTATAAGTATACGACGATTTATATGCATTGTAACAGTATATGCGTATTGCTATACGTATGTGGAATACATTTTTTATGGATTTATTATTCGCATATAAGACATTATAATATGTCAAATATACGTTAATACGATGTCGCTGTCGATGTCTGTAAGATGTATTTAGTACGTATACCGAAGAGCTAAATGTTTGGCTAGTATCCGTATAATATGTATATATTCTACGCTTGTTGAACAATATATTTGAAGTATCTTCGACGTCTTGGATACATAAAATATACCGTTTAATAGAAGTACAATATATATACATTATACGAATATTACCCGAACATTTAGCTCTTCGGTATACCTACTAAAAACGTCTTACAAACGTACATGGCCACGTCGTTTTTATGTTTAATATACGTCAATGTTATATCTGCCTTCGGCTTTATTCGTGTACGCACCAGACATAAAAGTACAAAATATTGTGTACCCAAAAGCACTTCCATAAACATAATTAACAAAAAGAATTCTCTCATAGACATTCGCTGCAAAATAAAGTATGCCACAAAAACGGCATTGCGACGCATGCCGGGTACCGCTAGTATATTATATTTTTATAATATCAATCATATTTTATGGTACATTTCTTGGTATTAGGTATAATATTATTTCAAATGATGGAGGATGAACCAGTGCTGTATTCCGAATCAAGACCAGAATGTTAGTTTGATTTGCGTGGAGCTTAACATACAAACAAAATTGGAAAACAATTATCTCCTATTAAGAATCATATTAAATTGTTGAATGCAATTTTAAACCGTTTTATTAACAACTTTGTGTTATTGTTACTATGATTATTGGTATTATCACATTATTATTATTTATATTCGACATTGATGTTCTCAGTCTCATGAATATCATAATTTTGTTTTCAAACCTTGATTACATAATAGAGTAGTAAACTGTTTTTCCATAGTATGCATCAATCAACATTGTTGTTGCTTAACGAAAATTGTTTATACACAATTTTTGTAACAATACCTTTATTATGAAGCGCGAAAAAATTACGAGTCAAAGAGAGAAACTAAGAATGGTAACTAATTGTAAGAGTATCGAAACCAATTCATTGGCTCTTCGAATTCCAAACGTCAGTCTACAAAGCTGAAACCGTCGTGGAGATCGAGATTCGAGTGTATCGCGGTTGATCAACCTCCAGGCCAGCAAGAACAATGCAAGGAGCCGGAGTTCAAGGAGTCGACGAATTCGAGGGAACTGGTTAATTTTCCATCAGGCTTTACTGCGCGGTCTGTCTATACCTGTGCGAGAACGAGAGCGAAAGCGAGAGAAAGAAGCAGATGGATGGAAAAGCACAGTGGAAGTGATACCTATAGGAAAAGTAAGCAAGGAGAATTAAACCAGGGCTTCCTCAAGTCTGCGAGGTAAAACGTCGGGTGAGAGCCGAGAATCTCACGAGGAACTCCCGGCGGGAGATGCTGTAGTAAAAAATCACAGTAGTATTAGTCGGTGTATAGTCGAACGGGCAGTAGTTAGTCCCCGTAAAACGAGCAAACGGAAAACTGTAATCCGCACCAGGGTGATATTTGAACGGTCGGGAGAACTGCTGACCTACCTCTATGCCTCGTCATCCTCGTCTTGGATAAAAGAGGATGGAGGTGGAACTATTACTCTCGTTCGTTCGAGTTTAAATTTTACTAGTCCTCGAACTTCCTCTCTCATCCGTCCCTCTTCAACCTGGCGAGAGTGATAGGCGCACCCGGTGACGCTTGTATACGTGTATGTTTGCCGTGTCCGAATTAGTTTGCCAAACTCTCAAGACTACCGGATTTACAACGGCCCGACGGACCAGCGTGGCAAATAACGAACGCACATATGTGCTCCCACACATCCTGCGAATTTACAGTGGTACGGTGTAACTCTCTGTGTACACGCAGCAATACACATACGTACGTTAGATATTTTACTTGAACTTGCCGACTCTTTTTCCAAAACATCTCAGATTTTTCCCTCCGTCGGACTGTATGCTCACTGCTCGAAAGTACTTTTTGCCAAATAAAAATGAAATTCTATCCATCCACTTCCGCTCTACATTTTATTTTTCATCTTTATGTACTCTGGGACGAATAAGCTCCGGAAGAAAAGTACGGAGTTAAACAAAAATTCCGTTCTCATCTCGACCTTAGAAAATCTAAGGTACTAAACGCCGTTAAGAATTTTAAGTAAAATGTAACTACCGTTTAATTTGAAGTTTGACGCAGGAACCGATTTTCCTTTTGCGACCTAGGCTTTCGAAGGCGCATAAAGCAGCGATTCACAAATCAAAAATTGTTTGAAATTCCACAAAGTCACTTGAGCGATTGTACCGAAATTAAAAGTAAACCCCACTATGACGGCTTAAAAAAATCGATTTTGTTGCATTTTTTTTGTGGTATGTACTTTCAAAAATATGTACACCAATAATTATATTGTAATTTGAAAAAAATTACAAACTTGTAGAATTTTTAGTAGGAGGCCGGAGAGCGGCAGCCCCTTGTTATGTCGGCCGTATTTCATAGAGTCGGTAGTCGCCCGACCCCTGCCTTTTCGCAAGGGCCCATAATATCTCCGATTATTTCAACTCTCCTTTGTTCTCCTTGCATTTACATAGTATTAATGGATTCCTAGAACCCGACGCTTAACGATTAACATTTCATAAGGTCGAAAGAAATCGCATCAATTCAGTTGTCTGCGCAATGATTTGTCCTGGAAACGTTGCTATTTCACTCCGAAAATTCACCGTTGTGTTCTGCAGAAACATTATAATCAATATCCATCGTTATGGATCGAAAAGGTTCGCGATCATCAGGAAGAAGGCCTACAAGGGACAATATAAAATACCAGCGTCCTCCAAATCGATATGAAATCGACGGTGGTGAAACTTCGTGCTCGAGTGCGTCCGCAAGAAAATTACGAAATGACTTTGCTATCTGTTCCATCGCATGACGGTCGGCCAAGAGAACATTAATAAATTCAGATAGTTATATTCAAACTATGACCGAAGATGGTCTGCCCAGTACGAGTGTCCCTCTCCCTCCTACTGGGTAGCTATAAAAAAAGGGTCTACAAGCCGTTCGCTCGGCTCACTCCGGCGCTATAATAGATATTTTCACATTTGGCGATCAGACACTACGGAGAATACGTTTCACTGTTTTATTCTATATTTCAAATCAGAATTCGTTTTTATGGTTTACGAACAAAGCGAATTGCGCGTCCATGACATTTTCAACTAAAAGAGGATAACGTACAGATTGTGGAAATTCCTCTCGGGAATTTCCACGCAGGTGGGTTAAGAATTTTTACTAATTTTTTCCCATTCCAAGCCTTGTCTTGATTGGTGACACAAAGCTACGTCTACAACTCAAATAAATAGATTCGACCAATGACCTTCGGTCTACGAATTCATGCCTTATATGAATTTTCGAATACGCGACTTCAAGGCTTTGCTCAGCGATCACGACAAGGCAGTCGTATCTTACACTTCTCAACCGACCCTTCGGAAGAGAAGACGCTCCGCGCAGTATCACCTTTGTGATATCTTCGCGTCATACATTCTTAATGTACGACTTGTAATTATTCAACATTCGATCAGTGTAATATTTGTGTAAATATATTCTATTATAGAGTGCAAAGAAAGCAGCAAGAATTTATTTTTCATCCAAACTTTTACTTTCCTGTTACCTTTAAGTAGTATAACAGGCGTTCCCGCATCGATGCCTCGACATCCCAAGTGCGCGGTACCACTATCGATACGAATGGCATGATAAGTTATAGAATTTTGAACTTT
Source organism: Netelia virgata (assembly GCA_951802705.1). NCBI lineage: Eukaryota > Metazoa > Arthropoda > Insecta > Hymenoptera > Ichneumonidae > Netelia > Netelia virgata. The sequence continues at coordinate 42,310,604 of OX637863.1, read as the reverse complement.
TTTCGGTACTTACACTTTTAAAAAATTATGTTTCATGCAAAAAATGTGGTGGTAATATTGCTTTTCTTGAACACAGTATTCGTGAACTTGGTTTCTAGTTAGTGGTGAAATGTATAAACTATGAGCCTGTTTCAATTGACTCTTGCCCACTAACTGAAAGCCTCGGCTTCGAAATTGGGCCAAAAGTGCAACAATATTGTGTGGAACGGGACGAAGCACGAGCACTCAGCGCGGACCGTCGTCGGGAAAGTTCGTCATGGAGGAGCAGTGTCGCCATAATACGTAATACGAATCTTATTACAGATCTGGAATAGAGGAAATTTAGTTAGTGGAAACGTTAACGTTTTTTCGCACTGGTGCAGACGATAACTCGAGCAATAATCGTCGGATGTATATATTTTTTGCACGAATTTTTTAATAATTGTAATATCGTTGAGCGTCGTCGTTTCTTTTTTTTGACAATTACTATTTCTTAAAGCATCCTAAATGAAAATATGTTAGGTGAAAAGAATACTTTTCATCTCGAAATGTCGTCATATTTCGAAAAATAAACAAAATCAAGAACCGCTACTCTAAACAATAGCGATATTAATGCAGATTAAGGGCAAATTTAATGTTTTTGTTTCAGACGAATCAAACCAAAGACTTCACCCCTCTAGGAAGAGGGAAATGTCCGATTTTTGTTTCAGTACAAATTTACTTGAATCTACATTAATGTATGTGGAATAACATATATGTAATTGAACCCGAAAAGAAACCATTATTAAGGGAATTAAAAAGATTCATAAATAAAACGTATTTTTCTCACCCTTACAGTGGGATCCCGCGTTAATCTGTAATATCGGACGATATTCGACCGCTATCCGAAATGTACCCCTACTCGCGCCACTTACCCTGCTGCGTGACATGCGCCCTTTCGGCATGCAGCGCCCAATGGCTCAGTTTTGCTGTGGTAGAGATCATCAAGCTGAAAATTGTTGAAGGAGAGAACTTAGTTTGTCCGATGACATCAACGAGAAAGGAGTTACTCAGGTTGCTCCATGCTTAGCGGTTTCACGATAGTCAACTCCGGTCGCATTCTTCGTCGCTGAGGGTTAAACCGCTAAAACGGTTTCCCAGAGAAAGAGCAAGGGAGAGAGAGGGAGATAGAGCAACGGCAACAAAGATTAGCGAACTATAGCTCGTTCAAGGCTGGCGGAAGGTCACTTGTCAGTATTATATTACGCTCGTTGTGTCGTTCATCTCATGAGCAATTTCTTCCTACTTCCTCGTATACATGAACATCGCATATAATTTGTCGTAGTGACCATCGTAGTTTTTTCCCGTTTTATTCTCTCTCCCCCCCCCCCCGCTGTTTCGTATCGCGACTTTCAACTATTTAAACTTCGCAAAGGTTATACCAGTTGTGTGTATAAACACACGGCGGCATAATTAAAGGATTATGAGAGAGCGAGAAAACGGCCACGAGAATTATTACCGACAAGCACGACCGGTTAGCCACTGTGGCACTTCGAAGGTTCCGCGTATTAACTTGCGCGTCCTTTTTTCGCAACTCCGATACCCTCCCACCTCTCTCTCTCTCTCTCTCTCTCTCTCTCACTCCTCACCTTTGCTCATTCCACCCCCGAGCCTCTGCCGGGGCCGAACTGTGCGGCGTACAAATCCAGTGTAAAGTCGGGTTACGCTTCTTACAAGATGGGTGCTTAAACGAGGCAAGAAAGATCCGCTAATTGCTCTTGCTTCGAGCTTCCAGCCTTACCAAGAACTCTTCGACCTTTAACGACCTTCCGCTCTCAACAAGAGCGTCGCGCGCTCCATCTTGGTCGCTGTATTTCCTTTTTCTCTTAGGTCAGCGTCCATTCCGATGCTCGGCCCTTTCAGTCGAATGGTCTTACTCCATTAAACTAATTGAAAGAGCTGATTTGCGAATTACGTATTAATGAAACTTTCTTATTCATATTCACCCCTTAATACATTTACGCACCTTGACCGTGCATAAAGTAAAAGTACGTAGTTACAGATTGAGATCTCAAAATCTTGTCCAATTTTATATGAATTGGACAACAACTATAAACCACACAATGTATTTGATGCATTTCCAAAAAACAATCTACCGATTTAACTCTGATTTTGCAATCTTATTTTCTAGAAATTATGAATCCGAGCTTCCACTACGGAACGAGGACTTTCTTCACTAAAGATTTAACTGCTAATGAAATTGTAATGAGTTAAATCATTAAAAACAAACGATAGTTAAATGAAAGAAAGAATTTTTCTGAAGACTCTTTAACCTTCGAATATCCTCAACTCACGATGAGGACGTCATGCAATCAAACCTGATTTCTTCACTTCGTGATAACGGCCGGACCTTTCGGAAGCTGCTCTGTGTAAATATGACCCTGTCATATTTTTGTGACATACAAATTCGCGGTTTCTTTGATTCTCGTGAATTATCTGAACAATCGTACTATATAAAATAAAAAAATAATTCCAAGAAAAACTATGATGGTCTCGACGAGCCTAGTAGCAGCTCTGATTTATCAAATATCTTGCAATCGCGAAATAGTAGAACACTGAAAATTCGAAAAGTAGCCGAAGGCGAATGAAAATTAAAAGGAAATGTACAAAGGTACTTTCAATAAAATGAAGGACGTTCGTATTAATGCGAACTGTAGAACGCATACAGGTTCCAAGCACCGTGTGCACCATTTCCAAGACTGTTTCCGGCTGGTCGCTGGCGACTCGTCGTCCGACCGATATATAATTCCATAGTCGGTCTGAGCTCGCCAAACACTCGGTAAAACCGCTCGGTATATTGACGGGCTACAGATGATTAGTTGAATTAGACTCGTTCTCGAGTTCTCGATTAGACGCTTTTTTGTTAGCCGCGAGCGTTTCGTTCCCCTGTGTATCCGTATACGTGTCTTTATCAATTACGGCACTTGCCCGTAGTTCTGAATTTCATTCGAGTATTGATATATATATACATACGTATATTGTCGCGAATATGGGAAGAGATGAGCAGCGTAGCAAGATACTCCGTGCTCAGAGAAACAGAGAGAGAGAGACAGAGAGACAGAGAGAGAGAGAGAGAGAGAGAGAGACAGAGAGAGAGAGAGAGCGAGAGAGAGGGAGAGAGAGCGAGAGAGAGAGAGAGAGACGGATTCCCTCATCGCTCGTGTACACCGGGAGTTTTTTACACACCGGAAACCGCGAGTGTGTCCTCCACGGAATGGCGACGGCCGGGGAAAGGAAAGGGGTAGATAGATGCGGGAAGCACGGACAAGAGTTGACAATTGGAGGCAAGGGTGACGCGTAAAATCATTAGCCTTAATTGGAGTGGGCCGCCGGCCCTCGCGGGATGCTCAGCACCGTCACTCCCACTATCTACCGTCATCGTCAGAACGCGAATGGACAGAAACGTACACGCTTTTCTCCGTCCATCGACGACGACGACGACGACGACGACGACGACAACGACCATGTCAAAATCTACCACTGGACGTTCATAATCCATGTGTTTCCAGTCCTTGATGCTGCGCGAACTACACAAATTTACCTGTAACATTTGAATGACGTCTCGCTCCATTAATAGTCACAGCCTGATGCTTATATTTATTTTTACGGGTGCACAATTATAGCGAAGTAATACGTAATGAGATTCAAGTTGCTGACTTTTGTTCGGGTTGCTTCGACGACGATCCGGCATAAGCTGTCTAATCTTGTTTGGCTCGCGACATTCTAACGATCCTGATTTAAGGAACGTTGAAGTTAAATCCGAAGGTTTCGAGTATGGCGAGGAGGGACTACGTGGATGAACCACTAAGGGGGTGAAACTCATTCGGTCGGTAACGAAAACTGTAATCCTTTTTTAACGCCCATTGAGATTGTAGGAGAAAAGCAGAAACTCACGAAATACGTCTGACCATTCTGCGTTTTAGGCTCAAATAAATGGCTTTTTAATTCTTTCAAGAATCCCTACAAGCCAACGAAATTACAGAAAATGTCTACTCATGGCATAACGGTGCATTTATGAAATCATTCTAAATAAATATTCACACTGCGGTACGAAAATCGCAACAATTGTCAGAAAAATTGGCTTTTGTTCTTCGCAGAAATCTTATCAACGCAGTTTTTATGCAGTCCCTGGTTTTCAATCAAGCAATTTCAATTTAAGGGGTCACGTACAGTTAGAATTTTCAAAAAATCGATTTTTTTTACATTTTCTAAAAGTAGCACATTTGAAAAGTATTCTGTGAAAATTTTAGACGAATCCGACTGTTGGGTATGGAGATATGTAACTTTGAACGGAAATTTTTCTTCTGCATGTAAATCGTACTGAAAACTTTGAATGCGTTTTTCTCGAAACTATGTTTTCGAACACGGTGATCACTGTACCTCGGAAACGGCTTTACCGATCGACTTGAAATTTTGCTCACTTTTTCTAGACATAATTGTCCTCCGGATGAACGAAGGATTTTTCTATGCGATTATTTTTTTTTTTTTATAGCTGAAAATGTGAGCAAAATTTGGGTCGAAAACACAACTTTGACTTCCAACATCCACCATTTTGTGAAAAACCATAAAATTTTCAAATCCTTCGATCAACCGGAGCATTATGTCATTAACTAATGATCCCTACTTTTATTTTGATTTCGGACGATCAGGTGACGAGCTGCACTGATCACCGCGGAGGACCTTTTTTTTGGGACCCCTACGTTACGTGCGGTTATGGAAAAATTTCTGCATATTTTGCAATGAAAAAATTGCATTATTTACTTAAAATATATGTCTTTTGTATGGAAAAAGATTTACGATTAATTATTTAAATGTGTCCCCAAAAAAAATTCGCAAAAAACCCCTTTTTTCGAAGTCCTAACTGTACGTGACCCCTTAAAGAAGACCACGATCTATTCGTGAATACGTTACTTATATTATCGAGCGCGATTGCCACGGTCTGGGCCATGATTCGTCTTCGCATTTGGTAGAACATGAAATAAGCTTTACGATATGATCATAAGCCGTTGTGAAAAGATAAAAATACGAACAGATCCAATGAGAAAAACAAATTGAATCAAAGGGGTGAATTGAGAATTGTTGTTCGCCGGGGCTAATACCCTATAGGTTTGAAATTTTCGGATCACAATAGAATATGCAATGCCCAATGGGACATTGTCTCGCAATTATCCCTGACTACCCCAAGGGTCGCCGAAAAATTCGAAAAATTAAGGCCGTTCCATTCGTATGCTTCGTCCCTTGGTTAATAAGTTTCAGGGTTCGTGAAAAAAATCATTAACAGAAATAATTGCGCTCACTCTTTCGTAAATATAAAATCGTTCATGACACGTATCAGTGTCTGATTTTCAATTGACGCGGCACAATCCGTAATGTCGCATCAACTGTACGTGTCACTTCTGCGATATTCGATTTCTGTACACCGATGTCAGACCTTTAATCGCATCGCGATTTTGGAAAATGCTCGCATATCACCAAAATGAAAGTGGACAGATGAAAACTGTGCACCCGGTGGTATATTCGGATACGGTGGATCGTTTCGAAGCGGACGTACATACGAGAACCGAGCTTGTAGTCCGATCATGCACCCACATTCACTTCGTACCAATTCGTATATGGATATGTCGAAAAGCCGACTCGGCTGTTTACTCGATCATACATGGCAACGATAGAATCATCGATGCGTTCGGTAATGTTTTCGCGTTTATAACGAATTCTGTTGGGTATTAAACGATTTCCCTCGTACGAAGAGCGTGGGGGAGAGGGAGAGAGAGAGAGAGTGAGAGAGAGAGAGAAAGCGAGACTGTGTGTGTGTGTGTGTGTGTGTGTGTGCGTGTGTGTGCGTGTGGGTGTGGGTGTGGGTGTGTGTGTGTGTGTGTGTGTGTGTGTGTGTGTGTGTGTGTGTGTGTGTGTGTGTGTGTGTGTGTGTGTGTGTGTGTGTGTGTGTGTGTGTGTGTGTGTGTGTGTGTGTGTGTGTGTGTGTGTGTGTGTGTGTGTGTGTGTGTGTGTGTGTGTGTGCGTGTGTGTGTGTGTGTGTGTGTGGGTGTGTGTGTGTGTGTGAGAGAGAGAGAGAGAGAGAGAGAGCGACAGAGAGAAAGAGGAAATTCATCGACCGGTGATTTTGTAGAAATATCAACGTGTATTACGCGATATTTGCCGCAACATTCGTGACGTTGACACGGATTTGCCGCTATAATATGTATATATGTATGACTCGCCGTATAATATTATTCACTCGCCGGAAGTGATGGGTAATTTTACAAATTGCCGTATTGATTGGTATGTTTGATGAAACTTTGGGCGGCAGTGATCGGGAAAATTATATTCGACCATGCGACGATTCTTCTCTACTCCGGGATATTATTTTGATCTGTGCCCCGCTCGTCTGTGTCTCGGATCGTAAATAAACCAGTTGAAGTGGAAGTATCATGAAAATTTAATTGGCAGTCCGCGTTTCTCTGGGTCTTCCATTGCCGTATCGCGAAATTCTTAAAAAAAAATGCCGGTCGTTGTTTTTTCTTTGTTTCTTTTTCTTTTATCAAAACATCCCGACCTGGCGACCTATCTGTGGTTTTCAGGATCTGTGCAGGTACACTGCGGATATAAGTGCTCGACCCAGTAGTGAAGCCAGGTATAATGTGAAGGGGTATATCGCACGCGCTCAACCCCTTTCCATACCCCCCATGTCCTATATACCGAACGTGGGTGTTACGCTGCAGATGCAACTGCAGTGCCTCATACTTCAGCCCTTGAATCCATGCCCCCCTCGATCTCTCTTACTCGTTCCTCTCTCTTGCTCTTCCTTACTCCCTCTGTCTCATTCTCTCTTTGTCTCAATTTCTCTCCCTCCTCTCTATTTTACATCTGTAGAGAAATGTAGCCTCAATGAGAACGGCGCTATATTTTAGTAGAGTATATCTATATCAAGCACAAAAGAACGGAGAGCAAAATGTTAAGTGAAATCATGATTTGACATTCAAGGATCATACAGCTTATAAAAAAATGTGCGAGTATCTCTGTATCGCTTATCCGATACTTCTTCATCTTGTATGTCGCTGACACCTCGGTTATCGCATTCACGCAACATTTCTTATTTGAGATTCCCGAAGATAATGTCGAACGTGGGAATGAAGGCTCAACAAGTCGACTCTCGTAACGGGCATCTTTCATTGTCAGTTGAGAAAAACACAACAACTGCCGAGTCCGAAATGTTAAATCACAACATATTCAAAAGGCCCGTTGAGACGTTTACGCCATAAGTCGCATCGCGATTGCATAACGAATGATGAAACGGATAAGATTCCACCGTCATCGTCTGAAATTTCATTTGAAAGCTGCTTATGACCCCGGTACACGTCTCTCAACGGTATTTAACATAGCTAATTAATTGAGAATTGTGACTTTCATTATTACTGTTTAATAAATTTGTTTTACTATGTAAATAACTTTTATCAAAATTATCAACCGCTTAAGAGAAAATAGGAAAACGTAATTCGGTTATTGACCGCGGTATATGTCATACCTATGGCGAAACATCGACCGATGGTAACACGCTGCTTATCCGCAATTTCTCCGAGATGATTCATATTTCACTCAAAAATAAAATTCGCGTTATATTCCCCAATTCGATGCGTGTTATGAATCTAACTCCCTTTTGCCTCGAATATTTACGATTTTTAGTAACGGCAAAAGAAATGCCCACCCCCACCATCCGAGCTTCGGTGCACACATATGGTGTGTGCACCGGTGCACACATACCTTCTCTCGTTCTCCTTCGCTTTGCGTCGATCGCCGATAGCGCTATCGTTCTCACTCGTATACCGACCGAGTCGGTCGCAAATAAAAATTTGTCATCCAAGACTATACGTGCGTAAACAATATAGCAATTACCGAACATTGATTTCCCCGGTCGGTTTCGATACGATATTGTATACTTCGTCTTATTAGTGATAAGCGTATACAAGCCGCAAGCTCGAGTAGGTACCTTTTTTTTATCGTGTGGAAATCATCGAATGACTTCTCCCCCCCCCCCCGGCTATGAGGGGAGGGCATGTCAAACTCTTACTGACTAAAACCACACGGGGTCCGTCACCTGCCCTGTTGTCGGGGCTACGGAAACACCATTCATTCTTCCGCAACCCCGACAGGCTTCGGTCAGCCTTAAAGCCCAGGCAAACTTCGCCAGCTGATGGACCCTCATCGGGCACGACCTGAAGGCGTGCCACCGTTACAGACCTGACGCTGGTCGGGCGGCGAACCGTCCTCAGTACGCCGCCCGCAGGTCCACGCCTCGGGTGACTGGACGCACGCACCCTTCTGCGCGCACCCAGACGTCCGGGGTGTCCCCTTTAGCTGACTTGGGCAGACGCCCGCTGCCTTTCTCTCTCCGCCGCCTCCTTTGCGGACATCACTCCCTCGCAAAAGGAGGCGACGGCATCCCATGTGCTCTTACTCCCGACCATGGATTGAATCAAGGCCGGAAACGAGAGATCGCCATCAGTAACCACCGCGCGGAGGACTCCGTGCTGCACCGTCCATGCTGGGCACCCATGCAAAGTGTGCTGCGCCGAGTCGTCCGGACTGGTGCAGTGGCGACATGCAGGTGTCGCAATCTTCCCTATACGGGACACTAACGTACCGAAGTAGCCGTATCCCGTAATGATCTGTCAGCCGAAAGGAGAGCGCGCCGTGACGTCTCTCCAGCCATTCGGCCATGACGGGCCTGGCCGCCTCCACTGTGCGGAGACCCGCTGTGGGTTGCGCTAGTCGCCGACCCCATTCCGCCGTGAGATCCCTTCGGAGCTCCGACAGCCATGCCTGGATTTGGTTCGGTGGCGGTTGTTCGCCCCGACGGAGGGTCTCAATGCGTCGCTCGCCGCCTCGATGAAGACCATGCGGTCTGCGCAGGAAGGTGACGTTGGTGGCCACCAGGTTCTCCGCCTAAACACGTGCCCCATATAGGGCTATGGACCGCACGATCCCCGCGTAGAGCCTCCGGCAGGAGGAGTTTGGGCCCCTCAAACTGGGCAGCAGCCGAGCAAGGGCGCCGGCGGCACCCACCGCTTTGGGGATCAGTTTCTTGAAGTGCTCCCTGAAGCTCCACCGGCCGTCGAAGATAAGTCCTAGGCACTTCATCGTCCTCTTAACACTGATGGAGACTCCCCCTGCCACAATGCTGGATCCGGGTGACGATCCATGCAGATGCCCATGGAAGCACATGGTCTCGTACTAGTGGAGCGCCACCGCGAGACCCAGCTGCCGGATCCTATCAAAGAACAGCGTAACCCCAGCCGTTGCCTTTGTCGTCGTCAACTGGTGCGAGCCCCCGCCCCCCCCCTGCACGCCAACACGAGTGCGTCGTCCGCGTAACAAACGACACGGACGTCCTCGGGGAGCTCGCTGCGCAGCACCCAGTCGTAACCGATGTTCCACACGAGCGGCCCCAGTACGGAACGCTGCGGAACACCGCACGACATCTCCCGCCGTTCCAAGCCTCTGTGACTCGGATAGATGATCCAACGATCGTCGTTGGTGTGGCGGAGATAAGTTGGCACGCTATGGTACTCAAGTACCTCTCTAATGCTGCCCACGACAACGAGTTGAAGGCGTTGGCGATGTCGAGTGACACCGCCAACACCACGTTACTACGGGAGACTGCGCCCTCCGCCAGAGCCCTCACGCACATGATCGCGTTCACCGTGGAACGCCCCCGGCGGAAGCCGAACTGGCCGCCCGCTAGTCCCGGCCCAACATTTGACAGGTGTCCGACGAGGCGGAAAAGTTTGCCCGCCTCGTCGAGCAACACGATGGGCCGGTACGTGGACGGACAGTCCGCAGGGCGTCTAGGCTTCCGTATCACGACCAGTTTCTCCGTCTTCCAGCCAGATGGGAACTGGCCCCGCTCGAAGCATGCGCTAAAGAGCCCCATCAATCGAGGCCAGAGAGCCCCTAAGGCCAGAGCCCACGACCGGCCAGATATGCCGTCGGACCCTGGGGCGGTGTTCTTGGACTTCATTTTGTCCACCGCCACTCTCAATTCTGCCCGGGTCACCTCAGGTACGTCGTCGTCGTCGTCGTCGTATACGTCGGGTGCCGTAGGAGGCAGGCCGATCTGCGAGGGCGCTTGTTCCAGCCGCGAAGGGGTCGAGGAGCTCACTACATCCTCCGCCCGTTCCGGCCGGAAACTGAGTCGATCGTCCGAGTGACAAACTGGTCCACATTTGTTGCATAGTCATTCGATTTTTGCTTAATTTCATCGCGTTCAATCAGCTTTTACACACGCGCGCGCGCGCATACACACACTTATAGTTAATCTCACTCGTCTTATTTGTCTCGATTATATTATCAACTCCCTTCTCCTCATCCATCTCGATCGTCGTAGCAACCTCTTCGGCTAATCCATCCTCAACCAATAAAAAAACTACGATCGGCTTTCGGTCGTTATCGCACGTACAACCGTAAGCTATAAGGACGGAAACTACATACGTATCCGATCGCGAAACAAGGCCAGAAATTACTCCCGACGCGGATCGTGAAATTGGATTCGGTTTCGTGTCCTGAAGCGGCACCGCGATCCTTCCGGTGCCGACGTCGGCGGACACGCGCGGGATTCGATCCGTGCACGATACTAGAAACATCTGGTGATTTTATATCGGCATTATATCTGGAAAAAATACACTGATTGATATAGGGATCTGAAAGAAAAAGCGAAACAAAAGAGCTAGTCGCGTAATTTTGCAATTGTTCTTCGTGTGTTTGATGTCTGCAATTTCCTGTATTATACAGAATAAATAAACACGTAAGTACAGTCCTGTAACTATACATTTGTATGATTATGATTTTCATTGAGAGGTTAATTCTGTGAAGGTGTTTTGATTGGTGATATACTAATTTGAAAACCAAAATAAATTAATGTATCAAACGTGAATTGAATTTTTTTTTTGAATTGTGCTTAAATAAAACAACAAAGTAGTTTACCACCGTGTATACCCTCTTCGGGTTTTTACACACCTCTACTTTTTCCTTCCTCTTCCTTCCTCCGACTTGCGACCACGGCTGCAGCCGTTTCGCATTTCCCCTTTCCTCCCTGTATCGCATTTGCCACGGACGGAGGGAAACTGCAGAAAACCTCCGTCGATACAGGTCGGTGCCTACCTAGTCTCCTCCAGTGTCAATGTGAGTAAACTCAAGCACGTTCACCAGAGTCTCCTAGGTCGGCACCTCCTCATCTGTGATAATATGAGGACCCCCCACTCATCACAGCGAGGTCTTTTTGGACGTTTGTTTTGGTGGAATCCGAACCGCCAGGATTGCAGAATAAACACAGAAAAATTTCTTTTCCCATTGGTGTCGGCTGCGGGAATCGAACCCGGGTCCGCTGAGTGCGAACCCAGCGCCCTATCCACTCAGCCACTGCGCTCCCTTGAATGGTGCTTAAATAAAAATAGCAATTTAAAAAATACCAAAAATTAGTGCAATGTCATTCAAATTCTGAATTGAAAGTAAAATGTTAACTTGTTAGGAATCATTTTTTTCTTCTGGGGTTTCTTCAGCAAATGCAATAATATTTTATATAGAACATAATCATAAGGACGGGATTTGAAAGAGTGATCCACGACATCACATTTCAGCCGTTTTGTTTATTTTACTACTGTTTTATAAAATGTATGAAATGTTGTATGAAGAGTATTAATAGCTTAAGAATGTCAACAAACCAAAAATTTGTCAAATCATATTTATTAAAAAAATGTGACAAATTTACAAAAATTTCTTCAAAATACATACATATCCCCATAATCATCACGTAATGTAGTTTTTATAAGTACATATTTTACAAATGTATATACAATTTTTATTTTCTGTTTTATTGATTATTATCGGAAAACATAGATGGTTGAAGATTAACTAATACGCAACACATATGTACTATGTCGTCGATACGAGTAAACGGATTTACTGGTATTTTATTTGAAATCTGATAAATCCTCAATCGTTGGATGATTCGTTCCACATTAATCCGAACCTTCGCAATGTTGTATGTTTCTTCCGTCTCTTCTTTTATGAACTCTGTTTTTTTTCTCTAAAAACGGTGTCATAACAAGAACTATATATTTACCTTTTTCATGAATAGTTCGTCGAATATCTGGGAAACCTTTATCTGCCAAAACCACACCTCCATCCTCTAATAAATCTATCAATCCAGATTCTATTGTAATTTGCGAATCATTTTTCCGACCACCAGCTACTTTTGATACGAAACTGATAAAACCGCCGGGAGTTATTCCAATAAGAACTTTTACGGCGAATCCTTTTTTATAATGATAGTAAGTGCATACACACGGTTATCGACGCCTGCAGGACCATCAATTCTGCATTCCGTACAATCAATTAGTATGCGAGTATTAACGTGAGCAGGATAAAAACACTTCGGCATTGTTCCTTGTACCTTTGTTGGCCAAAAAACTAAATCAGATGTAGCTGTAGCTAACACTTGTAGTAATAAATGAAATATTCTAGAAACGTGTGTTCTATGTACATTAAATAAAACACTTATTGCAGAAAAAGTTAATCCGGTTATCATCTTAATCAAGAATATTAAAAGTGCATTTTCGGCTGACATTTTAAAACTATCTAAATTATTATTCTTCATAGCTTTTAGTAGAAATTCAAAATTTTTAAAACTGACTCCAGCAAGATCTGAAAGTTGTTCTTTGGTTTTTATTGATGAAAACCCATTGAAATTGCTTGTATTTTCTAGTGTTTGAACAAACTGGTCTACGGAGATCTTTTCTAATGTTCCGCACTGTTTATCTTTGAATCGTTTCTGATTAGGCACTACTACCTTAGTATTCTCAATAATATTTGTCTGAACTTCCGCATGACAACAACCATTCTCATAAATGTACCTGTTGCAGATAAACGTTTTTTTTCTGGCTGAGTACAGGTGGAAAAAATATTAGCTTGACATTCTTGATCCGTAGACGCTTTCAGGTAACTTTGATTTGTTGGGACGTTGTCAGCTACTTTTTCGCTATCGTTCATTTCTATTTGCACCATAATAACCTCTTGTTCCGTTGTGATTCATGATTCCGTTTTCATATTTCTTCGCTTCTTGTAGCGATCATGCCTATAATGGAGTATTATTTCAAACAACACTGGAAATACATTTTACAAACGGACCTTACGGGTTGGGAAATTGACTTCAGGATGACACTTGGCACGTTAGTAGTATACCTTAAGGGTATGCACCTAGTACAGTAATAGAGCGCACTAACCATAAGTTTCCAAGAAAAAGGGCCTTAAAGTCATTCCGCGTAGCTCATATACTCATCGATTTGTATACATTCCAAGAACAGCGCAGTAGCCGAGTTAGTAGTGAAGTCGCTTGCCACGCGGACGATCGAGGTTCGATCCTACCTCTGGGAACTTTTTTTTATTTAATTGTTTTACATATCATAACAACTTTGAAATAAAGTTAATGACCTAAAAATATTATCAATTAAATCCTAAATCATTGTTTTCTATTTATGAAATGACTTGCAGCTAATTAAAATGTAAATTAAAGATAATATTTTATTTTTAAAAAGTTGAATAATTTCAAATGCATGGAGGTAAATTAAAACTTTAATTACCACTATAACAAAATTTCGGATAGGGTTTTATTTATATAACAAATTTTACAATATTTACAAAATTCATACAATACTTTATTTGTCAATTTTTCATATTACATACAATCACCAGAATGATAATTATCATAAAAATATTTAAAACAAAAAATATTTTAGCATCTTGAAAAAGCACCGTTTCTATTAATTATTGATTCTTGGGGTGGACAATCAAACCCTGAATTATATAACGAAATCTTTCAGGATGACGAGTTACCAACTTGTACAATTAAAGTGATTCCTCCAAAATGTACTCCTCTTGTTCAACCGCGTGTCGTCTATTTTTATAGACAAAGATTTGTTTTCCAACAAATCTTTTACATAAAGGTTGCTCATGTAAACAATCTTCATTTATAAATTGTGCAAGATGTCAAAATATTTTTTGTTTTCAATGTTTTGATGATAATTATTATTCTGGTGATTGTATGTAATATAAAAAATTGACGAATATAGTATTGTACACATTTTGTAAATATTGTAAAAATTTGTATATAAATAAAACTCTACCCGAAATTTTGTTATAGTGGTAATTAACGTTTTAATTTACCTCCGTGCATTTGAAGTTATTCAACTTTTTAAAAATAAAATACTATCTTTGATTCACATTTCAATTAGCTGCAAGTGATTTCATAAATAGAAAACAATGATTTAGGATTTAATTGATAATATTTTTAGGTCATTAACTCTATTTAAAAGTTATAATGATATTTAAAACAATTAAATAAAAAGAAAATTCCCAGAGGTACGATCGAACCCCGGTCGTCCGCGTGGCAGGCGACTTCACTACTAACTCGGCTACTGCGCTGTTCTTGTAATGTGAAGAAATCGACGAGTGTATGAGCTGCGCGTAAAAACTTTGAGGCCCTTTTTCTTGGAAACTTAAGGCTAGTGCGCACTATTACTTTACGAGGTGGATACCCTTAGGGTACACTACTAACCTGCCAAGTCTCATTCCGAGGTCAATTTCCCAACCCGTAAGGTCCCCTTGTTAGATATTTTCTAATTTTAGATTTTAGATTTAGATGATTTAGAATTTTGAATTTAAGATGATTTAGAATTGGAGAAATTATTGATCAATTACATACCGTTCTACTAATGACATGTGATTGACTGCTTTTATTCCATACGCAGCAGGAAATATACTTGGAACATAACTAGGACTCAGTTCCTCTTCAGATTTGGTATTACCAACAAAATGCACACTGCATATGGAGCTGGATGCTGTTGATGCCAAGGTGTACCACCGGAACTAAATGCATGCATTACATGCCAAATGCTTAAAAGTGAGGTTAGGTTACTTACTTCCCGAGTAAAAATGAATATATATAAACATATATAAATGTATATGAATTGATCATATACAATTATATACAAAAATTGGCCCGATAGAATTGTATACAATTGTATGTAAACGTATACAATTATATATACTAATATACAATTGTATATAAACGTATACAATTATATATACTAATATACAATTGTATATAAACGTATACAATTGTATATACTAATATACAATATATAAAATTCTATCGGGCCAATTTTTGTATACTATTGTATATAATCAATAATATACAATTATATATGTGTATATAGATTAATTTTTACTCGGGTTACAACAAAACATTTTATTGACTGATAGATAAGCACTACTCAACATGTTAGATAAGAGTGTGGTTGCCAGCGCAATCGGAAGACGAGGAACGATTTTGTTTGTTCTGCTCACGTCTTTATAATGCCGGTGGGCGACGGGTGCGCTTGCGAGAAAGCGCGCGGCCATGCGCCACCTGCTGGCCGTGAGCGAAGCTACACGCTCATTTTTCTGTCGTACTTATGGCTTATATCTATGTCGTCTCTTTCTATATATCTATATATATGAAGTTAACAATCTTTCGATTTACCTACTTCCATACGCGAATAAAACCAAAGAAAACTGTTTCTATATCTAATCATATATGAAGCCATATAAAAATATATATGTACAATTATTATGTATTTCAAAACAAAATAAAAGTACTCATATACAGTCATATGCAATTTTATATACCGTAAATAAAATTTTTACGTATGTATATAATTATATACAACACTATATTGAATTATATATAACTGTATATGATATTATATCTAATTATATATCTCCATATATCATTATATATGAACTATATATAATTTTATCAAATCAAATTTGGTGGAAGTACATTTATATCGGATTTTATGTACGAATGTATAGAGTTATATACAATTATATATAACCCTATATATAAATATATATGATTGTATATTATTTGTATATAATTGTATCTAAGTATATACAATATTTTTACTCGGGTTTGCTCTTCTTACAGCCGCAATCCACCGCTTTCTCTGCTCTATTTTATATTTTGCTTTTGGAAAGCAATGAAATGTGCAGTTGCTATTTACACCATTATTTTTGCAATTCACGACACAACACGAAGTAGGGCCCATTTTTTACAACAATTCTCTACCAAATGCTGTAGAATATTACCAGATGTTTTGTCTTTTCCCGCCGCTTCGTGCGCTTCGGTCGATTTTCGTATCCCCACCAGGGAGGATGTACGGAACGAATACCCTTACCCATCAGTGCTCACCACCAGTGAAACTACGACGGAGCTATACGAAAGGAATCACCCCCTTTGCTCTCTGGCGAATTATCCCGATGGCCAGCGGTAGCGTCGCGGCTGGTGGCCGTGGTCAATGCGCGCATTCGATACAACATCCCGCAAGCACGAGATACACGAGATACTATACGGGTATAAATATGTAGACACGTATATGATATTGCATCGTGAGCTATATAATAACAGGAAGTAGTCGGATACGTTCGACAGAAATGAGGATATACCTATAGTACATATGTATAGAGGAGGTCCCATTTTTAATATTTCGATGGAGATAATTCGAGAGAATGAGGTCGCACGGAATCAATTATGTTCATGAAAGTGTGAGTCGCCCATAGAACGCGTGATTTTATGCAATCGAACAGTCTAGAATGATTCGTGACGTAGTTATCGAATTATCCCGAACATTCAAAAACTACGCGGGTATATAAGAGACAAGTCAATCAGTCAGAGTACATTCAGTCAGAAGTCAAGCAGTTAGAAGTAAGAAATGGAATTACCGTTGACGCGTGTGGGTCTTGTCGGAGAGGTCATGTACACCCAAATAAAACCCTTCAATTATAATACTGCGATAACAGATCGGTATCTTAAGCTTATTTAAAAGCCTGTGGGCAATAAAACGCCACTTGCAAAAGTTCCATTTCCAAGCGGGCACACGAAAGTCATATTGGGATTCTTTTTCTAGCGCGGCGTTCAAGTGACGCGATGATCATTATGGAGTTTTAAAGCCGGAATCTATAATTCTTCCTTCGTCACGTTATAAGTATTTCCGCGACGCACACGATGAGAAAGAAATAAAATATTTCTAGCCTCAGAAGCAAGACCAAGATATGGCATTTTTAATTATTGAAAATGGCGCATTTCTTTTGACGGCAAGGGGTGTTAGATCGCGTAAAATAAAACATAAGTCACTACTCTTGAAGGCAGAATATACCACTGAAAACTTATCGCCTGCATTAGCATTATCCAATCAGCAGTGGGCAACCACCAAGCGGCGTTTGGAGTCTTGAAAATCGCATCACAAATAATATAACACTAGGCTCCAAAATGCGATCATGGCGTCTCCAAGTGATATATAGCTTGGGTAATGAAAAACTTGGTTGTACCTCATTTTCTCGATGTATTTCCATCAATAAATAACAATGGGGCACCATTCATATATCCTATTTGTATATATATATTTGGGCATTCCACGCCAAATTGGCTTATTTGGAACTTTTGCAGCTCCAATTTCCTTGATTTTTTTTTCTTTTAGTCCTTGTTGAGACTCGCCTCCATGATTAAAAAAAAATTATCAAGTCATTCACGACATATAAATTTCTAAAAAATGTTGGTTTTTAAAAATTGCCTTTCTTGAAATTCTCGTAACTCCGCGAATAATCGACCAGATTGGACTTTCTTTTTTCCAAAATTTTCGGTTTTCCACGTATATTTCATAAAAAATACCGAAAAAGTTTTTAAACGATATTCATATGAGATTTTTATTTTAACAACAAATGATTGTTTTTAACGATGATCGTATATTTCGTTTTTTTCAATTTTTTTGTATAAAACTGTAGTTACTTTGAAAATTTTTAAGCCTATAGTTTTCCAATTTTCGTCTCGTCTCTACGAGCTCTTCAAAAAGCTACTCGTTCAATGCTGTATGTATATAGCATCGAACAATAGCTTCTGAGAATAAGAATTTGTTTTCAGATATTTTTCAATACGGATAATTAACAACATGGAAATTGAAAATTCGAAAAAAAAAAAATTCCATCGCTTGTCCATTCTAAAACTAGGCTTCAAATTGTTCAAATTAACAACAGTTTTTTATAGAAAAATAAAAAAATAAAAAAATAGACAATCATTGTTAAAAACAATCCTTTGTTGTTAAAATTTAAAAAAATCTCATATCAATATCGGTTAAAAAACTTGTTCGGTATTTTTTATGAAAAATACGTGGAAAACCGAAAATTGTGAAAAAAAAGAACGTCCATCTTGGTCGATTATTTGCGGAATTATGAGCATTTCAAAAAAGGCATTTTTTCAAAAAATTACAATTTTCAGAAATTTATATCTCGTGAATGGCTTGATAAAAATTATGGAGGCGAGTCTCAACAAGGACTAAAAAAACAAAATTCGAAAAAATCGGAGGTGCAAAAGTTCCAAAGATGCCGATTTGGCGTGGAATGCCCCACATATATACGTCCTGTGAAGCAGAGACCGTGGCACAGTTGTAATGTTCGCAGCTCACAATCAGCATTGAACGCAAGACCTCATATCAAACAAACTCCGTACATTACCATACGACAGTGACCACAACGCTATATGCTTTCCCATACACTGCAACGATCTGTTCATGGGACCGAAATATACGATCCAATTATTAAAATTGAAGATAAAATATTAGAAGCCGTAAATACAATAGCACCCAAAACCAAAACGGACGACAGAAAAGGTGGTATGAAGTATGTAAATAACAAAATCAGACAATTACAATCCATCAAATCTTCCTTAATTACAAAACTATTTCGAACCAATAACACACATACATGGACGAGTTGAGACATAAAATCACGAATAAAAACTATTAACAAAGAACTATTCAGACAACTTAAAAAATCAGAAACTGCATACTGGTGTGCTAAAGCAAAGAGTATTTCCTGAAAAAAATCAGCCAAATTTGTTCACTAGAATAAATAAATACGTTAGATACAAACAACCACCTAATATCTACGCCTCTTACCATATACAAGAATAATACTACCCTACTCACAGACAAAACTCTACGCAACTCCGAACACACCGAAAAAGGCAACAAACTCACCTTCACACACCCAATCGCTAAATTAAACATTATTAGTAAATATTTTGTAACAATCAACTCTCGACGATACTCCAACGAAGGGACTGACAACCAAACAGTGAGCCGATGCAGTGGCGAAGGAAGCCAAAAGATTAATCCTTCACTAGAGAACAAACAACATCACTCACACAGAATTTTCGGAAGCTAATCCAGCTCACTTTCCCATTCAAGATCAAGACTCACAAAAATTTCTGCAACAAATTCTCAGAACTTGCAGAATTACTCAAAAAAGCAAAAAACAAAACCTCCTGTGGCGTTGATAATATCCCTGTGATAACGCTAACGTACCTCCTAAAATGTTTAATAATCGATTGCACGGAATTATCTTCAATAATCGCTTCAATTACTCGTACTACCTAACAAGATGGAAAAAAGCTAAATTAATTCCGATAAAAAAGAAAGACAAGGGACCCGACCGACCCAGCAAGCTAGGGCGAATAGCTTCGCATACAAAAATTCCAGTGATTCCGTACAAGCTTACCAAATTTATAAACCAAATTTACACCTACTACAAAGAATAGAATCTCAAAATCAACCCACTCAAAAGTGAAACAATATTATTGAGAAAACCAGTGAACGAGATCTCTCCATTTACAGTACCGCACATAAAGACATTTCAAATTATAATAGAAGAGAACACAGGAAAAAAATAGTGAAGTACCTGGGCGTACCCTTCGACCATTTATTCAGACTGAACAAACACCACACACTTCAACTGGAAAAAACCAAGGTAGCGATACAAGCGAATCGCAGGATCTTCTACAATAGAAATATAGAATCTAACGCAAAAGTTATTTGCTACCAATTGTTAGTGCGACCTATAATAGTCTACGCAGCGCCAATATGGTGGACCGTGGGGCATTTAATAATGGAACAATACCGTAAATTTGAAAGGTCTTGCCTGCAAGCGTGCTTGGGCACATACCGCACTCCCGAGTCGGAATAATAACCGCATCAACAATAAGGAAATATACGACGCAGCAAACATACCGAGATTCGTCATCTTTTGTCTCGTGTTAACCAGAAATTATTATAGCCCAGTATACAAACTAGATTTCGACCTACTCAGCGAACTAAAGACCGACAACGAAACAACAACTTTAAGAATAGCAAAAAACAATTACTCTCCCCCAGAACTTTTCACAAACCTCGACCGACTGGGTTGTATCCAAGAAGATTACAACGTTCCAACAATATACCACATTCAAAGACATTGTGCAAGAAAACCAATCTACACCGATACTGATAATATCCCAAGGGAAAAATGGGCATACTCCATGGCACTGCCGAAGATTGATTCGGATAACCTCGATAGGATATCCAGAAAATTCTGGTGGCTTCGGGCGAGGCTAAACACATGGACGAGCTGAGAAGAACAGCGCGTTTAAAGAAACTGCAATAACAGCAACAAAAAAACACCGCCACCAGAGCACGGCATGATGCGAATGACTAAAAAACGTGACCATAAACGAACTAAACCGTAGATGCACTAGCATCGCCCCTCTACATGTATATAGTATAATTATTTCATAAAGTACAAATTTTAGTAGTTAGAATATATGTAGCTAATAATTTAGTATGTAATTATCCCCCACTCCTAACGTACCCCATCCTACTCCCCCCCCCCTCCCCCTCCCATAAAAGGCCCACAGAGGCAATTTAGTGTCGCAATAGTTTTTCTATTCTTTGTTTACCATAATTCCTACGTAATAACGAAAGTACTAAGTGCTAGATACCAAATACAAAAAAAAACGCACAATAAGCGAAAAGAAAGTGTATATTTATAAAAAATGTTATTCGGCGAGACGCATCGCGAGATGACAAATCGAAAAAAAAAATTATATTACGGATTAAGTTTGATAAGTATGTTTATTACTTAAATATGTATATCGATAAATATGAAAAATAAACGACCTTTATAAAACCAAAACGTTCGCGTCTTACATCCAGTGGGCTGGGGTTCGATTCCCGCCGGCACCAATGGAATTTTTCTACGTGCTTTTTCTGTGCTCTCGGTGGTTCGGAACCCACCTAATTGTAAGAAAAATTGTAACTGCACAGGAAAAACAGAGATATTTAAGCCCTTTTGGAGGAAGAAAATGTGGAGCCTCGGCAGGTGCGGATAGTCGACATTCGTAATTTACTTTCGGGACTTTGGCCGTTGGGGGGGGGGGTCAAAATTTGTTTTCAACCGAAAGTCTTTTGCAAAAAATTTCCCGCCCAACACGAATATCGCCATCTCGATATATTGCAATTTACGTAAATATTCAGTTTTTCGATCTTAACGATAATATATAAGACTGCGATTAAGTGCCTATAATAATACCCTAGGTACTTGATATTTTTATGAAAAATGTTTCCTAAAGATGACAATTTGATAGTAAAAAATCGTGTTTTTCATTTAATTCTATGTAGAATGCATAAAATATTAAATTTGTTATCAAAATGATGTCAAAAGTAACCATTACTGGTATCTAGACCCATATTATTGTTCGAAGGGATGCCCAAAGCTAATTTTCGGTCTGCCTTAAAACATTAGATCGGCATATCGATAGAGCTTTCTAATTTATTGCGGTAAGTAACCAGGCAAATCGGACTACGGAACGCTTCGGCAATTTTTTTAAACACGAAAAAGCGTTTGACCTACCACAAAAAGGTACCACAAAAAAAGATGCGGAGAATCACCTCTTAGGTATTAAGACAAGCCCCACTGTTGACGGTCGGAAAAACAAGCTTTTTTCATGAAATTCTTTAATTTCCTTAAGGGATTTTTCGGCTCAATTTAAGATACGTTATTCCACATACATTAAAGTAGAGTCAAGTAAATTTTGATTACCAAAAAAAACAATGGTTGAAGTACAATAAACTTGTCTTGAAACCACGTTTTTCGAGTGTTGAGTGTTTTGAGTGTTAAAGCGAACGTTGTATTCAATAACAATAGCAATTTTCTTACGATAATTTTGAAAAACTGAGATTCAGTAGTTCTAGATATAACAAATATCTTACTGTAATAATAACAAAAGCAAGCGGTATTTGTTTTGTTATAAAAAACGGTTTATTGTGAGCAACGTTGCACGGCGCGGGAATTTTGAAATACCAATCTGTCCAGTATTAACCAAATTACATTCAGTAAAAGTATCACATTTTATTTTAAACTTGACATGAAGCCCTTCCCCTTTGAAGTCACTCAATTTTTCCATGTCTAAAGGACTTCTGCAGCTGGTGCATTTGTGCATTTCTGCAGCTGGTGCATTTGAGATTTTTATCTAATTTTCTCACCATAATAATGCAATTCTCATCTGGAATTTCACATTGAGCAGCTTCATGAAATACTTCCGGAATTTTTTGTTTTTTTGCCTCAGACATACTTTCTAAGGCTTTTTTTATTTTATGACTAGTTTTTTTCTTGACGAATCTCCCATTTTTTACTCGTGAAGTCATACAAATTCTCCCCTGAAAGTAACCTCCGTAGAAAGGTTGGAGCACGCGTTGGGAGGTTAGAGCATGCGTCTCAAATGCGACAATACTCAGACTAAGCGTACCACGTTGCCGGATCAGAAAAATTAGGCAACGAGAACATTTTTATACGTTCTGCGCATGCAAGGGGGAGAGGGAAAGTGCACTGTTCCTCACTTATTTTTTACTCTAAGTTGAAGTAGATTACATAAACAGAAACTTCTTAAAGTTGAGCACGACTGCTCTTTGGGAACGTCCTTAAGATATAGCAATTTTTAAACTAAAAAAAAGCATCTACACTGAACTACAGCTATTACAATTACAAAAAATCTAGTGAAAAAATTATATATATCCGAGTATTATTGCTCGAGCTATCATCAGCACCGGTTCAAAAATCGTGGTTTCGACAAAAATTGATAGGCCTTCAACTATTGTTTTTTTTTTTTTTTTTTTCAATAAAAATTTACTTGAATCTACCTTAATGTACGTGAAATAACATATCTTTAATTGAGCAAAAAAGAATCATTAAGCGAATTAAATAAATTCATGAAAATACGCTTATTTTTCTAATCGCCACAGTGGACTCCCACCCTAACGATACTTAAACATTAGAAAAACGAGTTTTCACATTTGCCAATTTGTCTATGTTCGCATAAATAAAGTTTTCAGTTGGAAAAAGACAGTTTAGCCGAAAATAAATGATGGTATGAAAAGTGCAACTTTGGCACATTATTGAAATGACAAAAATTCCTCGCCAACAGCTTACAATTAGATAGAATTTGGTATTGCCGCGGTATGGAAAAACAGCCGGTCACTTCGAGGCGCTCCGATCCTCGCGCACTGATATGAAATTGCTGGAGGATACGCTTTTTTGTTTGACTCTCGTATAGAGATAGAACGTTTTTTGTGGCGGAGTAGTCGAGAGTACTCGAGGGCCCACAATCGCGCGACGACTTCATGGGGTTCGTCTCGGCAAGGATTTGAAGAAAAAAGACCGTCCACGAGACCCTTTCCGTGGGTGGGCTTTTGAGGGTTGCGAAGAGGTCGCGAAGCCTTAACTCGCGTGCTTTTGCTGAGGTCGGCTGGGTATCGCCGTACAGAAAGACCAATTGGGGGCGGCTGCAAGAGAAGGGTTTCCACATCAAGTCCGGGGCCTCCCTCTGTGCGTATAGCTCTCACCTCGTGGGAGAGCACAAAGGACCGCGCGAGACCTGCCCCACCTCGTACGTGAAACAAAGTAGCGCGACATTGTCGAGTAAATTGCCTCTGCAATCTTCAGGAGCTCGGACCGCTTTTTTGTCCTTCCTCTGCTTTAAAAGCATTCGACCATTTCTCTTGGGTGAATTCTTAATCCTCCCTGTATGTCGCGCGCGGACACTGGACGCCGGTGTTTTCTTTCGAAAAAAAAATTTACAGAGATTGATACTTGGCTCGCGACCGTGGCTGATATAGGTATAACGTTTATTCGCGTTATGTTTGCCCGTTTTAAAAAAGTAATAGCGCTTGTTTCGGTGAACGTTCCTCGCGATATGCGGTAAAGCGTGGATTTAAGGACGTACGTTAGTTAATCCAAAACACATTGACAAGATTACAAACTTATCGTACAATTCTATCGGTTAATTTGGATCGAAAATTATTTTCTTAATAGCCTTCGTGGTCGAATCTTTATTGTTTTCCAATTTAAGTAAAAAAATAAATTGGTCAAAACTCGTGCGATATGCGATTGAGAGTTCCCGAAACTATTTGAAAGGAATCTGTCGTATTTCTCGTTACATTATCGCTCACCGTAGATTTTTATCATTTTTGCATGAAAATAATGAATCGATGAGCACCTTTCGACTCGTTCGCAAGTAAATTTATTCGATATATATTTTGTTCGTCACTCGAATGAGTATAAACGGTATATTATAAAAATGAATTTAAAAAATACGACGTTATAAAATTATTTAAGATCTATCTTGCACGACGAAGCGGATCGTAGGAAACCAAAAAGTTCGATATCTTTAAAAATTACGTTTTTCGGATTTTTAACATAATTTGTTTGTACAGTCTTTTATCAACATTTTTACCAGTTGCAGCTTCGAAATCCGCAAAATTCAGTTCGAGAGAGCCAAAAATGGGAAACCATGTGCGGTGAACACAACGAGCACAAAGTTACGTATGACGGAGTCACTGAACGATTATTTATTAATACAAAAGTGCATTTCATGCTAAAGTCCGAAATATCCAATACCAAATCGGTATAGGAAGCTTTGCCTGATGAGAAACCATTGTTGAGATGCGTCGGGCACTATGCACAAAATACGAATGCAAACTTTCATCAGCTCGAGTGGAGAAATGCTTGGAAAGAATGATTCACTGGAATTAATATGGTAGAAAATACAACAAAAAATAGCTACTTGAGTCTTCGATGATGGCTTTATTCCATTCTCGGACTAAATGTTGCATGGTAATGAACATTGGTTGGAGACATACGCAACAGTTGGAGACGCTGAAAAAAAGAGTTTGATAAATCTATTGATAAATTTGTAGTTGGATATAGCGAAATAATTATCTAATTATTATTACCATATCTTTTTAAAACCAAATCAGATGTTATTATGTCAAGTAAAGCAATATTTGCCACAACAATATTCAACTATTTCCATTGTTTTATGGCAAAATTTGTCTCATTATCATTGTGTAATTCGGCTTTCTAAATACTTGCGGGTATTATTGATTGCGATCACTAAGCTGCCCTCTTATTTGGTTGATAGTCGACATACCTCATCTACATGAACGCAGAGTATGGTTAATGAAATCGTCAACTGTGTAGAACTGCTTTAGAAATTTTTTCATTTTTTTTTATTGTAATTTGGACTTGATATGTTGTACGTTTATTTACCGTCGGAGAACTTGTTACAAATATTCGGAATAAAACTTTACAGCCTAAGTAATCATACATCACTCTCAAAGAGGCTATTACTCGGGTAGTACAAGAACCGCGCGAAAAAGCGTTTGATTAAAGCTTGCTCGATTAATCCTTCTGGCACTGGAGCGACAAATCTTCCCTCGGTTTTTGCGCCAAAAAAGCATCTCGGTACTATCAATCGCCAGTAGAGGATTCTGCATGCATCTTATCAACTGAGCGGAGAAGGTAAAATAAAATGCTACTAATTTATATAATCAGTTAGTACGGTCAGTACCAACCGACACGGTATTTAAAGTCAACTCTATTATTTTTCATTTGTAGGAATGAGCCTCCATTTTACCTGTGAATTTATTTGCAAAAGTTTGCAGAATTTCATATGACCTAACGTATTTGATTTAAAAAAATGTTCAATTGTATGTTCTATTTCCCATATTCTTTGTAAATTTAGGGTATTTACTTTAACAGAATAGTCCATGTCATTTTGTATTTGATAGTGTGTATGTATTGTGCTCGGTATTTCGTCCTTGGGTCTTTCGATTTGATATTTTGAACTTGAAGTACTTATTCTTTTTGTACACAGTTTTGGAATAAATAAATCAACAAATCATCACAAGACGTTTTCAATCTTCGCAACATCTTTTTATTTCGCAATGTAGAAACTCATCGGGCTTCGCTTGTTATACGACGGTGGAACTCAGGATTTATCGTATACGTACACAATTAACGATAGGGATAAGAGCGATTACAGCGCGGAATCAAATGGATCAAACAGTTCAACGGTATGACCCCTTTCGTTCTCTGTAAACGGAATTAAAATACTGAATGTATACATATGTATAATTCTTAAAATAACCACCACGTTTGCACGTTTGCTTGCTCAGCTTCGATACATATATCATCGGGCGGTCGTAAAAAATAACGCTATGTGAACTTTCGTAGGATCCTCTAAAGTTTTTAACCTTTATTATGATCATTTATAATTAGCCCTTTGCGGAACGAACGGTAAACGCTATCTTATAGGATTTAACTTGTCTGTTTGGGACCTTCCGTGGCGCTAAGATCGTCTTCTTCGCTCACATCTTCTTGGTCATCCTCATCCTCATCCTCATCTTCATCTTCATCACCATCCTCGTTATCCTCATCTTCATCTACATCTTCTTCTTCCCCGTCCTCATCATCGTCGTCGTCGTCTTCGTCGTCGTCGTCGTTGTCGTCCTCCTCCTCCTCCGTATCTTTGCCTGTGTTATGCTCTACATCCTCTGACTCGTTCTGCTCGTCGTCTTTATCTTCGTTATCATCATCATCGTCATCTTCAACTTGTCCCTCATCTTCGTCTTCACTCAAGTCCTCCATTTCGTCCTCATCCCCATCATCTCCTTCGTCTTCGATTTCGCTGTCAGCTTCCTCCTCCGAATCCAATTCAACCTTGATTACTTCACGTGTTCCCTTAGGTACGGCGGGAATCGTTCTCGAATCCTGATCCATTTCGACGTTCGTCGATATTTCCTCCACTCTTTTACAATTATCATCCAAATCGAGGCTCTCGTCGTCGGACTCCTTTGTAAAACAAAAAAAGTTATTATTTCAACGAACGATTAACGAACATTTCTTGATATTCAGAACAAAGATCTGCAATACGACGCATACAACTGGCAACGAATAAAGCGATCGAATATTTATTTCAATGAAATTTCGAATGCCAACGGGGAGGGGGGGGGGGGGGGGATCTCTCTCAATCTCTTTCATTTTGGAACTATAGCGATTCAATTGGTTTAAAAGTAAGCGTAAATGATGGAAATAATTTCACTCAATCGAAACAAACAAATCTGCAGCTTTGGACATAAGGAAACTACTGGTTAATAGTTGTTAGTTTATTTTTTCTCCAAGTTGACGGTTAGGCGAAAGTTCGTACGAAGTTTAGAGATTCACCAAATAATAAATGGCTCCGAAGATTTTTCATTTCGATCGTTTCGGTTGGGTAATTCTAATACTTCCTTACAGCTTGAATGTGATCGTGGCTGATGAGTGACAGGGTCATTTTGCCTGATAAAACGACAGGCGCTTCCACATCGTCCTCGGAGTTTTCAGCTTGCGTCTTGGAATCCGCAACGAGTAATTCGCACTGTGGCGGCAATGCGCCTTCCAGATATATCGGCTTTGGCGGAGTCATTTCTCGTTCCATGTGTCTGCAATGTGTTGAAGAGGAACGATACAACTTTTTTTAAACTCTCCAAACGTGCGGAAATTATAGGATTTAAGTCATTGTCGAAAATCAATTATTAACATTGTACAAAGACTTTAATCCTCATATTTTGAGTTCCGTCTAAAATCTACGACTACTTTATAAATAATAATGTTTACAAAGCGTTCGCGAATGATAACGCAGTTGCGGATGCAGATCATTGTAAGTCGATCGATATTTATTTGTAGAAATATTTGTTGCAAAAGATATTTTCGAAAATTAGGACTGTAGACGGTAAAAGATATTTTGAGCTTACAAATGTTGTGGCATAATGGGAGTTGTTGGACGGCTGATTCTCTGACCACTTTCGCAACAAGCAGTCATTTCCATTCCCATTACTTTTACAGTTGCCGCAGATTCATCGACTTCCTCAACGCCATTCTGACTTGGACTACAACAAGATCTCGATGCACATTCGTCCTGCAACTGAAAGCATCGTCTACATAGTCTTCGAGATTATAAAAGTGATTTCGGAACAACCACCGCGAAGCTTGAAAAGAATTTTTTTAAACACTAGATTATTTTTCGGTAGACGATCGTTTTCTTTTTTTGCGAGGCCTTCAAATCTCGCATTGCCAAATATTTATAAATTATTGTCTTATCCCGATGCATAATCATAGTTCACACGATCATGCACACGCTGTAGCGACGTAAACGTATATAGCTGCAAAAAATGCCCCTTGTGGATTCATTAATATCTGATAATCTGTTAATCGTGTACGTATGTGACATTTAAGTGGGCCACGATAACCTGGCAAAATAACTACAACACATTGCTCATTCCATCCATTCGTACCTAGCCATTAAACACAATATGTTTTTTTCGTCTGCAACGTTACATCTTCTTATATGTGAAAAGAAATACTACATCTTGTTTAAGAATTCTAGCCCCTCAATTACATTTATTTTTTATTAAAATATATCTTGTAGTATTTCCATATATTTATAGCCAAATAATCCAGTCCGTAACAAGTGGTACTATTCTTCAATCTTATCGATAGGGTAAAAAAGAAAATATACTTTTTGTCACATAGAAAAGATGAGTTTACGAGTATAAATAAACGTTTCAAAATGATAAAATAGTAGATTCTTCATAAGCTGTAAAGGTTAAGAGCTAATCTTGTCATGAAGATGGGTTTTAGGTTTTATCAGGAAAAATAAAAAAATATAGATTTACAACATAGTTAGGTGCGAAATTATTAAATCAGACGTTTATTGTTGTTAATCGATAAATAAATTAATTCAAAATGTGGCATTCACGTCTATCAAAAAAGAAAGAACAAGGGTGTAAAGGACGTGTACCTTCGAGTTTAAGGAAACACCTGCCGGACCATTGGACTTCGGAGCCCCATCTACTACTCGAAACGTAAAGTCATTTGTCTGTACTATCAAATGTGTTAAGGACATCTAGGTGTGTGATATGTATGAATTAGCATAAAAGGAGGGCTCGTGAATAAAACGTCGATTTCCCCCTAATCAAATTCTACGCACCCATTCATTTGTATTTCAAAGAACGAAATACAATGCTTTTTTGCATCGGTTTTTCGTTTGGTATTGGTTCTTTTTAAAGCTCGTTTAAAACCAATCAAGTAACAGCAACGTGCACTTTTCTAGTACTAGTAAATTAAAGAAAATATAAAATAAAACTTATTACAAAGTTATAGCAAAATTTGAAATATGGCATCAACAAAAATTTGATTGTCTTGGCACAAAACCTGTGTATCTTGATGTGGGCTATGTACGACCGAGCGTGACAAACTGCCCATCTGTACGACTATTCTCTCCATCGCTGCTTCCGTGTCGACCAAACGTTGCCTCAGCTGATCTATCTCTATGTCCCCAGCGGCTTCTAGTATTGTCCAGCATGTGCAACACATTACCAACACCGATTCAGATCACACAGTTCGCGTGCGTTCCACGATTGATAATTTTTTTTTCTCATGCTCTCTCTTTCTCTCTTCCTCTCTCTCTCTCTCTCTCTCTCTCTCTCTCTCTCTCTCCCTCTCTCTCTCGCGGTCTTTTGCCTCGGGATTTTTAACGAGCTGCGCCATCGAACATCGTGATTCGAAAATGTTAAAATTGAATTAGCAAGCTCGTGCTATTTAAGACCATCCTTCGAACTTTATATTCTCAGACTATTTACCTCGAACGAAGCGCACACGTGTGATACAAAATTTTGCACAATATATATATATATATTAGGCTGTGTCATTGTTGGGCAACATTTTTGTTCATCCTGGTAAGACGCTTTAAACTTGCAGGAAGGTAAAAAAAGAAACCTGTCCAAATTTCAAATATTAATATTAATATTTTGAGGTGGCT
Organism: Netelia virgata; assembly: GCA_951802705.1. Taxonomy (NCBI): domain Eukaryota; kingdom Metazoa; phylum Arthropoda; class Insecta; order Hymenoptera; family Ichneumonidae; genus Netelia; species Netelia virgata. Next base: position 42,280,498 of record OX637863.1, on the reverse strand, counting down.
AAAACTTTTCTGTATTTCCCATTTAAATAACACAGGGAAAATGACTTTTTACGTTTGGAATTTTATACCACGTTCGTGGCATATTATAGAAACCAGCTGCCAGCATATTCTTATAGAGAATTGAATGCTCTACAAAAAAGATGTCTTATACTGTTTTAATAAACTTAGCCATTCAAATTTCAATCAATCAATCAATCTAAATTCATCGTTTTTTTAATATTACAGCGAAACTATTGGCTCTATTGAAAAACAACAAATATTTAAAAAACGATGTATTTTCAAACATTTTGAACTTTGAACTCGAATATCATTTGAATGGCTAAGTTTATCAAACAAATACAAGAGATCTTTTAAAGCCTCTCACCAGGATGAAAAAAAAGTTGCCCAAAAATGACACAGCCTAATATACATATATATAAAATGACGTGAACAAAATGCGTGGCAGTATTTGAAGTACAAAGTCTCTTTTGCGAAAGTGAACGTGCGGGTTTAAGTGTACTTTAATCAGGCCAAATTGCATACTTTTGATGGAGTACTCAGTACTTTATACCTCGTAACTAGTATTTAGTATTTCGTACATAATACGTTGAACTTGGTGCATCGCACTTATTGTTAGTACTTGATATTCGAGATATAGTACGTTGTATTTGTTGTACTTTCGTGAAATTTGTTCAACCGTGCCAGTGACGAAATTTTAAGTTTTAGCGAGTGCTTAGCGTTTCCTGAGATGATTTTCAAATGGTAAAAATACCGCTGATTTGAACCGAATGTAATAGGGTACCGGTGAATACGCAGAGTGTATAATGTCGTTGCGAGTTGTATTTTTCATACTTACGCTCTTTTAACTCTTCAATGGTCGGGATCGGTCTCTTCGGCGAAATGGACCGTTCCTTTCGATAACAGGGCACTCCAGTGATCGCGCTCGTCAACAACTCGGGACTGAATACTTTGTTTCGAAATTCTCTTTCCGCCGCGGGATTCTGATAATCAGCATATATCTCATTGTCCGAGTTTTTTCGCATTACCTGAAAAACATCAAACCTCTTAGATTCTCTTGTAACGTATTTTTCATCTTTTTTTTACTAAGTGTGATTTTTTGTTAGCAAAGGTGCAACAATAGTATTTATTCTGTTTCGAAAATTCAGTTAACAGTTCAGTTTCGAGTATAAACAAATCTGTCGAGTTATATCGAGAGGCACCCTACGAGATCTGTGAAATTATGGAAAAATAAGTAATGCGAGGAATGCCATCAGCTTTTTAAAACACGAGGCATACATATTTCTAGACTATTTGGAACCTGGTCGTCTCACCTTCGCGATGGTATAGAGGAAAAACAAAAATATTCCAAGGGTGTAGAGTGGCATTATGATGCCCATGCTGCTATTTCCACTAGGTGTCGCTACAACTCGACCCGCTGCTCCCAATGGTGGTCTCATCTTTTCCATGACAACGTGATCCGGCCGACCGTCGACTTTTGGAACGATATGAGACGAAGGAATAGCTCTGCCACGTTGTTGCAACGCCGGGTGAAGACCTCCCGCATGAGGTGGCACCCTGCGTTCTTGTCTCATCGGACCTGAAATACAGCGGAACGGGTAAAAACGTTTCAAAAGCCAGGCAGAAAAACATTGCGTCACCCCAATCTTTCAACTCTCGTTAGTCAGTCAAGAATAAAAAGCGAGCGTGTTCGTGATTTTTTCTCTATCGTTATTTTGTAACATTGCGTAGGTTGTGGTGAGAAAGTTTTAGTTGGAAATTTGACAATTGGCCAATCTGCCGGACGCTGCGCACTATCTGTAGCGGTGGGACTGCAATTTTTTGGCAATCGTCCAGCTTAACATGGACAGCTTTGAGACCACAATCCATTTATACCTCAATGACCTTTGCAACGTTAGGAACGTTGCAAAATATATGATGATTTAGTTTTATTCCAGAGATCGCAAAATTATATAACGTTTAGTTATTACGAGGTACATCTACAACCAAAAATTCTCAGTAAGGTTAAACTTACTGTTCTTGAAGAAGTGACGGCATTGCCTTCGTTATTACATCGTCTTTCTTAAAATTCTTACTTAGTATCGTGCCTAGCACGGAAAATACACGCAAACCCGTAAAACCCAGATAATATACGTATGGCATGTAGCTAAATAATCAAAATTAATAATTTTCGATTATCCACGTGATTATCATTAGCTATTAACGCTCACCAATCGCCATTCCAATTATCATGAATTAACTATTTTTTTCTTTCCATACAAATACCTAATATATTTATAATTACAATTATGGTTGTTATTGAAAATCATTATTCCAGTTTAAATATCAAATTACAAGCTGCGATCGTTAGTAATTAATGTACGACAATTACAATGTTTAATTGGAAGTACAGTCGCTGTTTACATTATTCATTCAACATTTGTTTCTGAAAAATGACGAGTGCTTTTATTGCAAAATGACTTTTATTGCAACGTTAAGAATGGTTGTTAGGGCCATACTCAAGGGCTTCACTCAACTACACGTGTTAGAGATTATTGATGAATTTTCAAAATAAACGATATTTCAGTATATTTTCGTTTGTCTCTTACTGTGCGGCATTAGAATATGATATCTTATGAGATGCGGAGTTCCTAATCGAGAAAGAGGAACTCCAAATTGCCTCTTTAGACACAACGAACTGTTGAACGATCTTATTTCTTCCAGTACTTGTTTATACGTCTTTCCCAATCTTTCCTTCTCAGCGAGAAAAGAGGAAAGATCTATACCGCATCTCGCTAGAACTTCCTCCCTGCAAAGACTCGCGCTCTGAGGCGTCAATTTGGTAGATCGGAGGACATCGCGAACCCTGGGATCGACCTGATGATGCCTCAATATGTTCTTGCACATCTCCTGCATTATGTCCACAGCATTGACGTCGTTTTCGAATATCAAGTCACAGCAAGCTATCAAAGTTTTTTCAAATCATATCAAGTTTCATAATTCATTTGTCCGAGCCAAAATAAATAATCGTATATTTAGTGTATGTGTTATTTTTTCAATTATATTTTCCTACAATCTTTTCTTTCGCTCGAATAAAACATAATTTTGTCTTAAATAGCGAGGACAAAGTGAACCACATCGCTTATATATCTTTACCATAAAACGGATGTCTGTCGCAACCCACGTGGAGCGCTGGTGTCGCCAACAAATATGACCGTATAGAAAATGCGGATGGCGCAATGATTTAAAAAATTTTAACCGCCATCCCGTAACCCCATTTCCGATGGTCGCATTTACGAACAAAGACTGTCTCACGTCAAATATAATAAATGCGTTATAATTCACGAAGGTGAAAACGAACATTTTATTTAATTGCTCAAAATTGATTTTCAATGTCAAGTATCTCACTGCAGGACATCAAGCGCTTTACGAGCACGAGAAAAAAAACACGGTTATCGCCGTTCGCACACATTTCGTACGATCAATTCCACAATTCTAAATATGTAATCCTTTTGTTTACGGTAACCATCTCAGCTAGAGACAAGCGCTTGCACATCAGTGCCACTTTTCGTTCCTCGCATTCGTAGTCTTAACCCCTGAAATTTTTATTCCAAGTCCTACGTTCTCAACAATATATGATGATTTAGTTTTATTCCAGAGATCGCAAAATTATATAACGTTTAGTTATCACGAGGTACATCTACAACCAGATAGTCTCAGTAAGGTTAAACACGGGTTACTGTGGAAGTGACGGCATTGTCTTCGTTGTTACATCGTCTTTCATATATGATAATCTACGTTTAAGGTTTGCAAAATTAATCCAAGAATAAATGTGCGTCACCGGCTTTATTCCCTGAATAATTCAGATTGCAGTTTACATTTGTACTATTCGCATTCAATATTTCATAATAATGGCGACCGGCTTAGCTCCGTGGGATATGAATACCCTTGCTCGAATGAAAGAACTGGTGTGGAAAATTAAGTTCAGAAATAATAATTTTAATGCAAAATAAAATATGTATAAATAAATATCCTAATTCGGTTCACTGTGATGTTTATTTTTTTCATAACGCCGAGGTTGCGACGTTGCCGTATCCCAAGTACAGCTCGTATCTTTAACCACTCGTCGACGTTAGTGATAAACATCAACAAAAATATTCTCCTTACTCGTTGTGGAACTAACATGAAATTACTGAAAATCCTGTAAACCCAAACGCTCAAAATCGAATTATTTTTGTTTTATCTCGGATAATCGGTGAATAGTCGCCAGGAGTCGCGTATGAATATTCGTTCTCAACGGGACTGCTAAATTGCATGCGTGTATAAATATAAGCCATGTCGGAAATTTATCATTTTATTTTTCAGGCCGCAAAAGTAATATTCAAAACTCATGAAAAATGTATAAGCAGAGGTAACAAATGCTTCATTTTTTCGCAATAACCTTTTGTATATACCTAGAACATAAATGTATTTTTTCTAATACTGTACTTCAATAATTACAATTTCAAAATAATGTAATAAAAGTTCGTGTTTTTCTGGATTTATAAAGGTCTCTTTGAATGCTCGTTATTTACGAACAAGACAGAAAAATCAGCCGATATGAGAAAAAACAACGATAATTCGAGGATAAGGAAATGAAAAAAAAACGTAGTGCTGACTAGACATAGAATTGACGTCGACTGGGCTCGTAGCCGCCCACGACCGGGTTTCTCCTGATATAAACAACTCGTCCAATATTTATAACGCTACCTTCGATATTTGCAGATATAATCCATACTCATATTACAATGATTACTATCACTATATAAGAACTGTATCAACTACTATCGTTATCAATAATGTAATTATAATAATACCGACAATGAGTGTTATTATTATTGCTGAAAGTAAATGAAAAATAATTATAGGAAACTCACCAGGTCCGTCGGCCGGTGTATCCATCGTCGCGACGGAAGGGTTCATCATTGGATAAAAAATCTTTGGCCACAAAATAGCGAAGCATCCTGCCACAATTGCCAAAACGATAATTGTTTTACGCGGACCGAATTCCATGCTCTCCGCCATTTTTCTTCGTGTATCTTCGTTCGTAACTCGCTCGTTATTGTTTCGTATGCCGTTGCGACTCATGACTCACACGAATGATTATTATTACCCGTTAAATATTATTTCGAGATTTCGTAAATCCAGAGGTACATCCAGGGGCACCCCACCCGATGATGGGATAACAGCACACACACAACAGCATACGCACGCGCGCGAGCGCGACTAGACGATTCTTACGGAAAGCCAAAAAATGTTTCGGAAAGAAGGGTGTGTCTTCGTCAATTCGCGTTCAGATAGCAAGAGCAAAAGAGCTAGTATGTATAGCGTACTTATCGTCTGCTATTTCTGTCAATAGAGCAAGGCCGTGACACCGGCTCGACGAACCCCCGACTCAACCAGATATTTATCTTCGGCGAACGACTCCTGCGTGCGTACTTATATACATTGCGCATGCGCGTGATGCCTTACCTCTGAAGTTGTCTGCGCAAAATTGAACTTTGTGACTTTTTTTTTGGCCAGAAGCATGCTATCGTTTATTGATTAAGTAATGAGCACATTTATGAACTGTTGCAAACATAATGAAATTGGACCCTTGGATGAATTATTATTTAACGGCGATTTATCTTATTTGAGGAGTCATAAAATAAACCTTACGAAAAAATACGACATTCACGTTTATCAATCATCGCGCTTCTGAGAAGCAAAGATCTGATGATTATATTATGGAAATTGATAAGTTTCACAACAAAGAAACTCATTATATCTCGGAAACAAAGATAACCTATCGCGATCGATTTGATTAGACACCTATCATTGCTAGTTCGTTTTCAATATATTGAGAGCGTCGAGCCTTTGTCAATGTACTTATGCGTGTATTCAAAGCGTGAGAATACATATAGTAGGATAAATGTATGTATTCTGTGTCTCCTTGTTCCTGTAACCACCTGCCATATCGTCTACATGCACGGCGAGATTCGATTAATCAGCAGCGCCGCGATGGTCAAGGTGGCGGCGTTACGTGCACCTTACCGCGACTCATTGGTGATGGCTGGCGAGTGGCGCGGCGCGGCGGCGCAGGGTGGTGGGGGAATAAATCTAGGACCATTTCTTTCGGTGTCGCTATTACACCGGAGTCGGTGCAGCAGTGAAACACTGACCGTCATGGCTGACTCACTCGAGTTACTAGCGAGTATTCCATACATATACATATGTATGTACACAATGCCATCAAGCGGATGATATGGGGGACCCGTGTGAAACATAGACGAGAGACGTGATGCGAGAGAGAGAAGGAAAGAGACCTTTTACGTTGATACGATAACAAACGATGACTACAGCTGAGTCAATAGTCATAGTGTAGTGCTACATTCAATGAATCAAGTGAATACACGAAAAACGAGCTGACGCATGTATCACTGTGCGCGAGGTGCAAAATAGTCGTTGCCGTCGTGGTCGTCGTGTCGTCGTTTTATTCGCGATCGTCGAAGCACGCAGTAATAATAATTCCCGAGTTTACAAGTGCACCGAGAGCCAGATGCTTAGCTCCGACGACTATATCTTATATATATACACATACATTGCTGACGGGTGTTTATATTCGTGAAAGAGGAGTGAATAAACGAAGAAAGATAAGAAAAATATATATATATAAATTGTGTACAAACACCGTGATCAGAGAACGGAGCAGTTCGCAAGGCGTGAATCATGAACACACTTGGCGAATTTTGTTCGCTCTTTTGCTGTCCTCCCTGTCCGTCCAGAATCGTAGCTAAATTGGCGTTCGCACCTCCGGAGCCAACGTACAGTTTTATCGAGGACGAGGGTACGAAATTCACAATATCCCTGTCGAAAAGGGCAGAATGGAATTTTTCGGAACGGGAAAAGGAATCGGTCGAGGGCTTTTACGCCCGTACGTCGCGTGGCAATCGAATCGCTTGTCTCTTCGTGCGTTGTTCGGCAACTGCACGTTTCACCATTCTATTTTCACACGGTAATGCGGTCGATCTGGGTCAAATGTCCAGTTTCTATCTGAGCCTGGGATCACAGATAAATTGCAACATATTCAGTTATGATTATTCCGGCTACGGCGTCTCGGGTGGTAAACCTTCGGAAAAGAATCTCTACGCCGATATCGATGCTGCGTGGCACGCACTGAGAACGAGGTATGGCATTAGTCCCGAGAACATTATTCTCTATGGTCAAAGCATTGGTACCGTGCCGACGGTCGACCTCGCGACGAGATACGAGGTGGGTGCCGTTGTCCTCCACTCGCCTCTCATGTCCGGCATGAGAGTCGCTTTTCCAAAGACCAAGAGAACTTGGTTCTTCGATGCCTTTTTAAGGTGAGCTAATTAACGCAGAGTCCTCGTAAACTTATTGGAAAAGCTACATTGTTTGTTACTACTAAAATTGATTTGTTTGTTATTCGACTGTAGCATAGACAAAGTGCCGAAGGTAACGTCACCAGTACTCGTTATTCATGGAACCCATGATGACATTATAAATATAAGCCACGGACTGGCGATTTACGAGAGATGTCCGAAAGCCGTTGAGCCACTGTGGGTCGAGGTAAATATATACATTGCCTTTCAAACTCTTACTTCAATGCGTCTTGTGTCAAAAGAAGAATCAAAAAATGTCCGTTCGCAAAGAGAATAGTACGAAGAGTAGATTGAAAACGTTGCATAAATTAGATTGAGAGAACGCACAAAGTCGACGAATGATCCATTTGTATTTTGCTCTTTTCCAGGGTGCTGGACACAATGATGTTGAACTGTACAATCAGTATTTAGACCGGCTAAAACACTTTGTGAGCGTCGAATTGGTGAACTGACGCAAACTGAGCCTCTCCCAGGCTCAGGGAGGGCAGAGCGGCGGAGTACTCGTTAACGATGACAGCCAGGATAACTCGTTTTCGAACTATCTCGATACAATAAGTCATGCAATGTTGCTCTGTGACGATGAGCCCTCACCCGTATCCAGTGACGAGGTATTTTTCATATGCGAGAAACAGTCGAGCATTGAACGGGACGACGCGAAAAAAGACGATTGTCCAGAAAACGAGAGCGTATCCGAGACGATACCCGAGTGCGATGATACGAAAGAGCGAAAAACAACGACGAATCATCTCAATCGTATAATTTGTAATAAAAAATCTGTCGACAACAGTGGCAATATGATCCCAGAGGAGAAGGAGGAGACGGGCGTAAATACGGAAAAGGTCAAGGAAGCGGCGAGTCAAACCTCTCACACGATTCTCGTCAAAATACAGGTAGAAAATTGCTCCCAGTGTCCTGACAAATCGATATCGCTGTTTTCCCACGAAACACCTACGACGAACAAGGAAAATTCTTGCAAGTTAAAGAAGAAAACGGTCGCTGTACAGGTCAATTTCAATTCAATCGAGTCCGTGGTTGAATCGCATTGCGTTAAAATTAGTAAAGTACGTTGCTGCAACAAAGCATCACTGTTACAGAATGTAGGGAAGCAGACGAAAAAATGCAACACCGAGAGCGCCAACATCGACAAACCGGACAACAAAGCTACATCGGATTCGACGAAAATATATCTGTGGAGCGGCAAGAGTATCAAGAAGAAGCAACAGCCGGCTTTGTTGAAGAGTCACAGCCTCGTTGAGAAACCAAAATCCGGGACGAATCAACGTTTTACGATTCACGAGCCTCTCCAGAAGAGCAACAGTCTGGTCGAGAAAACATCGACAAAGTCCAAAAAACCACTGATTGGTTGCAGTCCGCTCAAAAAACTCAATCGTTCATCGCTGACGATAGAGCCCGACAAGATAACCATTAATCTTTCGAAATATTCGCCGTGCGCGAGCCGATTGGCCGCAAGTTCCAAGATACTCTCGAGCAATTCGCCATTAAGCCCTGAAAGCCCGCTTCACGGCGTGGCACGAAGTCCTCGACGTCTTTATCAAGAACTCCAAAATGGTGAACTGAGTGCGACTGGCGGACAAACAGAAAAAGCTACATTACAGGCGAGTCTATCGTTGAACATTCAGCAATTTCAGAAATCCCATCCAGAGCCGAGAAGCCGAAGTGTTGGCGATAGTTGCGTGACGTCGCCGACGAGCGAGGCAACCACCCTGAGCTATTCACCAACCGGAACGGAAATGTTGTCGCTCGAGGAGGTCGGACCGCAAATAAACAATGTCAACGTAGCCGCTTCGGCCATCATGGTACTGCAGACACAGGAAATCAAAGACAAGCTCAACGAGGAATACGTCGCGTGCTCGCGCAAGGCCAATCTCGAGACCAAGTGTTAATCGTCTGTTTTTTCTTCTTTTCTTTTCTTTTTTCTTTTTTTAAATACGCATAGAAAACGTAAAACTCCCCCGCGTGACGCTCGATAATGAGTCGCGTTGCGAGGTGCTCTACAAGTCCAGTTGGGTTTCGACGCTGTGAAAATATCGTACGTAACGACGATGAGGAAGATTCGATTTATTTCTTAAAATTATGCGAAAACGATAATAGAAGGACGAGGACGATTTTGATACTCGCGATCGTTCTGACAACTCCAATATTTTCTTTACTCCAGTTGTCTCTTGGAACGGAAAGGAAGGAAGAAAAGAAAAAAAAACGAAAAAATGTCAGTGCCAAAGAAGCGGTTAAAAAAAAAGAGAACGAACAATAATTTGCAAGACAATGTTTAATTGTGCTTTTTCTTTCCTTTGGCTTTCGTTTTTTATTTTTGTTTTGTTTTCTTTCTCCTTTTGTTATGATTAAGTGGGGACGGGACGAGGAGAGAAAAGCAAGTTGTTTGTCAGATGACTTTTATAATAACCAGAAAAATGAGAGAGAAGGCGAACAAAGAAACATTTATCGTTCTATCTCTTGCTGATAGACAACCAGCCGGTACCTGAGACTCACATACCCAGTTATCCGCGGTGTTAACGTCTAGCGAGAATGGCTAATACTGCCCTAATTCATCCTCGAATATATTTCTACTTGTGTCTCTAGCGATGAAACTTATTTACCATAAAATAGTAAAGTAAAACAATGATTATATATGAAGGAAAAAAAACAAAAACGAGTATAGAAATATCCCGTAGACTCGTGAATAGTTTCAGAAAAAAATACCCACCAAATATCGACAACTGGAAATCTTCCATGGTAGTGTTAGTTGCGTAGAGTGGTTAAAAATTGCAAAAGAACACTAAATTAGTTATTACGAAAGAGGAAAAACCGAAGGAGGAAATGAAAAAAGAAACCAATGCAGCGTTTGGTGCATTATCTTACCGACAAAAAGTGGGATGAGATCGATGATGAAGAACAAAATAATCTTTTACACGAGTAATAATAATGAGTAATGCGAAGAAAAAAAAGGCTAGGGACAATATCATTGCCAAACTCGACTAATGAGTTAGTTAATTATCCGAAGATAAGTGTACCATCCTGATGAAAAAAAAGAAACAAGGAAAACCTTAACTCCACGTTCAATTCGTTATTATTCTTGCAACGATTGGGGATGTAAATATGCGATTATGATCGTGACGACACAATCAAGTATTTTCATTTTTGTTGTTTCTGTAACACAGTTACAATTATAGGAGTTGAGGTTACTTGCAAGAATGATATTCACACTTTCACACTCACAATCGGAATTCTTCTCCTCAGGGGTAAGGAGCAAAAAGCTAAAGAAGAAAGACAATGCTGCAATTGTAATTACCACGGCAAAAGGAAGAAAAGACGAAAAGTAAAGAGTTTTGCATTTTTTAAAACTTTTTTTTCGAAATGATTCGTAAGAGTGATATTATAAAATTAAAAATCTTGGGAATATTGCCCGTGTTGTTTAAATCGTTTTCTCATATTTTTCATGAACTGCATTGTTCGATGGAAATCTGTTTGTCGATCGTAATTCGAAGTTTTTCAAAGTATGTTTATTTTTCGTCCGAAAGAAACAAAAAATCAAAATCACAAAACATAATCGTAACGTTTCGAAATTATACTTAACGAGCACGTTTCGGGCCCTTGGTTATTTAAAACAAAATTGGTTTCACAACAAAATTGTCAAAGTTAGTGAGCTCGGACCAGTATTGGGCATTTATTTTAAACGAACAATTGTTTGAGTAAAATTATAAGTAAATGATTTATTGATGAGTTTTGTCATGGAAGTACGTAAAATATTAATAGAAAATCACTTTCAGAAATTCGAAATTATTTCTAGCGGTCATGAACTGAAAAAACGAATTTTCGATCGAATTTTAGAATAAAAATTTCGTTAAATGCTTTTTTTTTCTCGCGCTTCTGTTTCAAATAATTTGTGAGATATTTGCGAAATCGAGTGAGAGCAAGAAAAAATAATGATGGAGAGGGAAAAGAGAATAATATCGTTGCGAGGGTTTCATGTTCTTTGAGAGTTTATTGTATTGTGCTGGCGATATGTACATACGTTAAGGTACGTGCTAATAATCCATTGGATCATGCGTGAGTCAAACACGGACTGGGTAAGAAAGATAAAAAGAACAAAATTCTATTCGTACCGAGCGTGCATTTTATATTCACTTTTTAGGCGGAACAATTGTTATTAAGTAAAAAGCGAAAAAAAATTCAAAACATGCAGTTAAGAGCTAACTCGTATTGTTAGATGGTACCTTGTATTAATCATTATTGAAGACCTCATTCCATTGTCTCCTTAACAATGTTAACAATTAAAAACAAAAAGTAAAGAAAAGAAGTAAACGAGAACAGGACAAAATAACAAACGATAATCGAAGTAATATTTCATAACGAGTATTGAATAAACGTTCTTAATTCTAAGGTAACAGGGCTTTGTATAACCCTGACCGTTCGAAAGAAAAGAAGAAAAATATATATACAAAAAGAAGAAAAAGAGGGAAAATCCAGATTCGCGTCGGCGAGATTTTGCTCGATTGTGAAGACCGTTAAATCACAACAATCGTAATCGTTCAATGGAGTGGAGCGTAAATCGCCGGTATTTATACTGTAAATATAGCATTACGAGTTTAATTTGATGTACTTATCGATCAAGTGTTGAGTGAGGAAGGTGGCAGTGACGATAAAAACGGGACGAGGAATGAGGCTCGTGTTAAACGTGATTTAGCTTAATGATAATAGATTGATGAAGCTTGAGACAGGGTGGTCCGACAGATTCTAAAAATGCAAAATCAATCATTTTAACCGTTAAAACACAAACGAAAGAAAAAGATTTAAAACAAAAAGTAATATTTGCTGTGTAAGGCGATGAAAACGATGGTAATTTACACTTGTAGTTTGATTCAGCTCCGTAGTGAATGTTTTTCGAGGCACCCTGTAATGAGATGAACGCAATACGAAGACGCATTTATTTAGTTCGTAAGAATAATTATATTCGAACGAGATGTTCATCGAGGAAGAAACAAAATTGATATTCTAGCAGGGTGAAAGGATCGACGACTGTTCCATGGGTAGTTAATGTTTCTTTTTTCATTTATTGAAATTTAATTATAAATTATACCGTTACGTTCTCTATTCGTCAAAATAATGAAGAGATTGTTTTATGAAACTAAATTTAAAAATCACGTTCAATATTTCGGAACCGATCGTTGCGAATTGCGAGGGAACTATTCATCGACGGTGCTTTTCACCCTCTAGGGAAGATGGTCCAGTGATCGGCCCAAGTAGACCACTTTTCTCGTATAATTTTGAATAGTTTTCTTCCACGTACAGCCTTCTTCGGGTTTTCGCGATTGCCCTTCTTTGTGCTTTTTTCCAGTCCTCCCATCCCATCTCCCCTGGATCGCGTTAAGCGAGTCAATACTCCAGGTATGGCTACCCGTACAAGTAATAACCGCATGGAAATCTGGCTAACGCCAGTGGCCGCCAGAGCGACGCGCTGACCGCGTATCTCTCACCGATGGTTCTTTTTTCAGGAAAATTGTTAATCATAAAAACGGGGAAATCTTCATCTTTTATAGAGAGTCAGCATTTGTAAAATATTATAGCATTGCTTTTAAACGTTGGCCAACGAGTGTCTCGTCTAGACCCGAGTCCAAAGCCATGTGGACGAACTTGGGTTCGAATTCAAGCTCGTGTTTGAATTCTGTTTGTCGATTCTGGCCTCGGTCCTCCGTGATCTTTTTAGTTCGTTTTCTCTGCCGGAGGAGCGTGCGATGGTTGAGAGTGAGAATGCAGTTTTATCACTACCTGTGTACGTCATACATGATCGACCTCGTGTGGGACAAAAATATGGCACCAACGTGAAATTAAGAAAGAACGTCGTAAAGACAAATAAAAAGAAAAAACGATCTTCGTACAGCGGAATAATCGCAAGAGATCGTTATCACAACTCAGAGACACTTCCGCGAGAAAAAAATCAACAACAAATTCATTACTGCGAACGAAATTACTTGACTATTTACTCCGAGCAACGTTGATTATGTATAATTACGATGTGAATTACATATATAAGCATATTATGCAGCCAAAACGTCAACTTCCATTTCACCTGCGTTCTAAACAAACAAGGAAAATTGATACTTGCATAATTCTTTCTTATAATTGTTACTCGGTTACTGAGCGATCTATATCGGAAAGCCAACATTGAAAATATGACTTGCTCATAAAGGAGCTTTGCGAAGGAATGAGAGCAAGTCTTGATTCGTGCCTTTATTTCCCTACTGTATTTTCAATTAATGGTTTCTTTTTATCAACGAATTCAGACGACTATAGAAGGAATATGCTTATACCTCGATTGGCTCCAAGTTTTTTCCGCCAGAAATTGCCACTTGGCGTCGCAACGGTCGATTTGTGACGTCACCCGGGATTGTATACACCCCGTAGGCGGAGTCACGAGAACGTGAACGCTCTGCCGTCTCTAAATTCACAACTCTGAGATTCGAACGATCACATTCCTCTCGTATAAATTCTTTGTTTTAAATTATTTACTACATCACACCCTACACTTGGGAAAATTAACAATATATTAGGGAAAAAGGTGAGAAGCCAGTGTGTCATGTCGAATATCAGTGGGGTTATTCGGTGGGAAAACCGGCGGAGCTTAGACTACGTAGCTGTATACGTTCTAAAGGGACGCATCCGTGTGCCCAACATGCTTGCAGGGACGCTGGCGACTAGGGTACCATCTCCATCATTCGTGTTTCATTTTATAAGAAGTATCTAACAAGAATCGTTATAAGATATTTGCCGAGTTGGTAGAGTTTCTGTATTTGAAATCGCACGATCAAATCCATTTCTTTTTCATTTTTAAAAATTTTCTATTATGAAAAAAATAAATTTGTATGGCCTATTACTTCATCATTCAAATATTAAAGATAATATATTTTTTGCAGTTATCTCAACTTATATTGTACGGTTATTAACGTTCTTAAGGTCGATATTATATATGTCGAATTAGTCCGGTACGGCAGTAGCAGCTCAGAAAAAGGGAGAGTCGGCATGAGTACCCCAGTGTATACCTCGCATTAGAGAAAGTGAGAAGGCGCGCTTGCTCGTACGTGATTGGTGAGAGAGGAGGCGGAGCTACGCCATGAAGTTGTGTGAGGTACACGTGAACGTGTCTGTTGACCCAACATTGTTGTAGCGACGCCAGGCAGTGGGGTACCAAACTGCAGTGGGGTACCCTATTTCTGGAGCCAAACCGAAGCATAAGCATATTCTTTCTATAGTCGTCTGAATTCGTTGTTTTTATCCCAGTAATTCGAATTTCTCGAATCGTCTTGTCGTTCTTCGTAAAAATTGCTAGCCGTCGTTCTCGGGCAACGCGACGTTATCGATCGAGCAAGCGCAAAACTGACGAGCCCCGTAGCCCCACTGCTAGATGCGCGGACCGATTTTAAGGATGAATGTAAAATATATCAACCCGTGTAACTTTCCATAAATTTGAAATATATGATAGAGTTGATCACGCTGCATCGATTCAAAAAAAGAAAAAGGCACTTGGCCGATGATTTGAAAGAAATATTTAAGAATCAAAGTCCTCATTTAACTCCGTGTTATTTGTACCGTATGTTGACAAAATCAAACTAAAATGATAAAAAAGTATATGTATCGTAGTCAATGCACGGCCAAAAAAGGAATTTTCGGGAACTTCGTACATTTTTATTTTTTTCACGAAAAAAAACCACTGTTCCCGATGTCGTTGTGGAGATATTCGTGGTTAACTTTTGACGTTTCAGTAGCGTTCTGTGAACTGCTGTTCAACTTAGTACGTCCACCATATTGGACACGTAAATGCGGCAACGCAGCACTTGACAATATATATAGGCTGCCGGTCTCGGAATGATCAGCCGTAGCTGACTGGCATGGCTGACTGTAGCCTTGTTGCCACATTTTCTCGGGACAGAAATAAAATTATTTGATTGGTTCGACTTGTACTCGGCCACAAATATCAAATTGCATATTAATTTTATTAAAAATTGTAAATTATTACACAAAATGACATAATTTTTTCATTAAAAATTATAAAATGCAAACAGAAATGATTCGGCATTAACATTTCGACATACAAATTAACCTTAAAAAATAAATAGATGTACTGCGGATTTGACCTTACATGCACCCTTAACACAAATTATGAGATTTTTATTGATATTGAACTTGATACCAGCACGAATAAATTTGATTAGACCGTTTCAAATTGGTTAAGCTGCTCAATTGACCTATAAAACAAAAAAGCTGTAAATTGAAATATGCACAATCCTTACCCTTAATTTTCTACCCATTTAAAACTTTTCTTAATGAGAAAGCCCCTTAAAAAGATTTTTTATATAGGAAGTTTTGTTTATGTCTGAAAATTATGTGCTACGCATGTTTGTATATGTTAATTGTATATGCAGTTTTACGTCGGCAGTTAAAAATTTACGAACGTTAGAACGATTCGGCAAGTAAAAAAAGATGGAAGTTTCGTAAATTAAAAAATTTCATTATATTCGACCCCTTCGACCATTTCTTCCTAAGTTCGATACCAAACGAACTTAATCCCTACGACCTTTTCAAGTACACAATTGCCGCTCGATTTTAACATTCTCTCGAATCTGATATAATTTATAGAAAACGGTGCACCCTACCAAAAGATTTTACAATTTTTTTTAGAATACTTTGTGTAGCACAACATGAAAAAGAAATCGAACAAAAAAATATTCACCGCGCCGAAGCTCCCTCTATGTACAAGCAAATACAATGACTTTACTAAATCACGGCCTTTTGGTTCTTCTCGTTCGATTGTCCGGTATCGAACGAGTATTCACGGCGAAAATGGATGGCGCGAGAACTCACAATTCGCAATGTTATCGGGCTTTCGGTGTAGTTTAGCAATTCCTCGCAAAAAACGAGGTCAACGAGATCCTCGCGTGTGACACTCCTCGGGGAGAGCGAGCGCCGAACGGGTGCGTACCACCCGTAAGTATTTTACGCTCCGAAACCGTTAATAATCAAACCTCTCTGATTTGCGAAGAGAGTTTCGCGTCCAACGCAAATGCCGTACAGATCAACGAGAAATGTATGCGCGTGTATACGCTTTTTCGTTAGAGTTTGTTCGATCGGATTACTATCGTTATATGTACCTCTGTTTTCTTTTTTTTCATCGAAACGACGATTAATCCCTTGGCTCGAAGATGCTTATGTACATGTGCTCGGACTTCTCGTCCTCCTAACAACCGGCACTAACATGATTTACCATTGCTGAGAAAAATGGCCGATAATGATTAAAGAAATTATTACTTGCCTAACTTGCGCGTAACTTGCGCGAAATCGTTCATCGGTAGGGAAGTTATCTTTCACGGTACCTTTGAATTATTCATCAAAAGTATGAAAATCATTTGGTATACGAGACTTTCTCCATTACCAATGAATTTAGACGTCTATAGACGGAATATGCCTATGCTCTGCGTGAAAATGATTTTTCGCCGCTAGAAACTGCCACTTGGCGGCGCAGCGGTCGACTGCTGATGTCACTCGAAATCGTATACGCCCCGTGACAAATAGGTTATTTGTGCCGTCTCGAATATTTTCTTCGCGCCTAACTTAATTAATAAATTGCTGAGGAAGACGCAGTAGCCAAAAAGGAAAATATGCCCAAATCCCAACCTAAAGATCAAGGATTTGTTACAATCTCTGTCACAAATTAAATACAAAAACATAAGCCACATATCAAGGAAGAAATTGCCCACGTAATAAGACGCTGGGCTAGAAGTGTAATAGGTATCCCTTTGATGTTATTGTATTTTTGTCTTTTAATTTCTACTTTTTTTTTTAGTTATTTATTGCTTTAGATTCATATCGGTTATTAAGATTTGTTAATATAACTTATTTAATATTCGATTCTCTGCAATATTTTCTAAATTACATTCCGCCTTGGCAATGCCACTAGAGAAAAAGGAAGGAAGCCAGTTTACCATGCTGAAAATCAGTGGGGTACAGCAGGCGGAGCTCATGTCAGAAAAACAAAGAATCGTCACAAGTACCCCAATCTGTACCTCACATAAGAACAAGTCAGATAGACTGTAAGTCGTGCGTGATCGTACGTGATTGGTGAGTGGGGAGGCGAAGCTAACGCGAGACTTACAGTGTATCACTTTTGATGTACAGAGCATGGCCAATACGCAAACTTGAATTTTATTAGTGATGTTTGAAAGACTGTATCTCACAATCAGTGAAAAATGGTTGTATTAAAATAAAAATAAAACCATTTTGAAGCTACAAGATTCTAGTTTTGACATCTCCTAGCCAAAAATTTTAATGAGCTACGGTTACTACGCAATCATAAGAAATAGCGCGAAGAAATCTGGTCTATTTTTTATTTTGGTCCACGGGTTTAGACACATTTTTTTAAGTTAAATAAGTACATGAGATATCGATGAACAAAGGCAAAAGGACCCTTTTTTATTAAAAGTCGGATATCTCAACCAAAAGTTGACGTAAAGAGATCAATAAAAAAGGAAATTGAAGCTGAAACAATAGGCTCATCTGTCCATGTATTTGGTAATTGAAAAAAATGCCACGGACCAAAGCACAAAAGAAACAAAATTGAATTTTTTTCGTCGCGCTATTTCTTATGATTGCGTAATAATTATAGCTCATAAAATTTGTTGGCCGTGAGATCTCAAAACTAGAATCTTGGAGCTTCAAAATGCTTTTTTTTTTATCTTGATATAACCATTTTTTTACTGAGATACAGTCTTTTAAACATCACTAACAAAATTCAAGTTTGAGTATAATAATTTGGCCACTCACGTTGGTACATCCAACGTGAATCACGCAGAGCGAAACCATCCAGAATAATCATCCTTGTTTACATATTTTCATCCCGTTCCGTGGTTTCACCTTCACGCACACTGTCACTGTTCATTAAGGCTGATTTGTTTACATTTTTCACTGGGTCTTCACTCTGGATGAGTCATCGGTACGGAGAACGGCTTTTTCATCCAAAGTTGGTAGGAGTCAATATATTTCATCGTTCATCTTTAACCCTTAACAGTCATCGGGGGTTAAGTCGACCCCAGCCGTTTTTCGACCTGCGATACCTTCCAGAAATTTTGAGAAAATGGGGCATTTTTTTTTAATATTAAAAATTACACGACTTGAAAATGATCGGCACGGTTCATTGTTACACACAAGGGTTGAAAATCCTTTGTTCTCTTCTTTTTCATTTTTCCAATTATTTATCACTCTCCAAAGTGAGTGGGGTCGATTAGACCCCCAAATTCTATTACGTCACAATCTGAAGGTGTGGCTGACAAGTGTTAAGGTGATATCAGACGGTTAATTTTTTTTCATTTCTGTCTTTCATTCGGCATTTTTCACTCGAAATGAATCGTCTGAACACAAAATGAATCAAAAGTGACGAATGAATTCATTAGTGACAAAATGCAATGGTGTTGGATTTCGGCATTCGGCATCATTCATTCGCACTCCAAGTGAATGAAAAATGCAACATGTGAACATAAAGAGATCGTTCATTTGGATTCGACCATTTGATTTCGCGTCTTCTAGCGGACGGCGTACAAGTTCACTCGACGACATATTCGGGAAAATAAACGTCTGAACGTTCATTTATATGTCATTTGGCATGTGTCATGTGAACGTGGAATGAAAGAGAAAAGGATCATTCACTCGAGCGAGCATTTATTCCAGTGAACCATCTGATATCACCTTTATGGCCCGTTTCTTCACCTCTGGATAAATTCATCCGAAAGATATCCCCCAAGGAATATACAGAATATCTTCCGGATAAAGTTATCCAGAACTTATCCAGAGGTGAAGAAATTGGCCAGTGTACACTTTTGATAAAAGGCAATCTACACTTATCACTTTGGATGATTCCTCCAAGATAAACACCCAAAGTGATAAATGTAAATGAGCCTTAAGCTACGAAGTTGTGTGAGGTGTAGCTATTGGAACGCGTCCGTCGGCCCTAAAGGACATTCTTGCAGCGACGAAAGGGACGCCGGTTACTGGGAAACCAACTAGGCCGGTAGTCCAATTTTTCGAACTCAACGCGGAGCCTAGCCATATTCTTTCTAGATACGTCAGAATTCGTTACTATTATTCAGAAAGCACGGAAAAATCCTTTCGGACAAAATTATCGGTACCAGATTTCTTGAAAATTCGTTCTTAATAAGATTTTGTCGCATTCGTAGTTACTCGTAACTGTAGGATCCAACTTTTCTCGGACGAGCGTCGAGTTTCAGAAATATATAGTTTACTTTTTGTAGCTTCTAATTCTCCATCAGGTAACGATTTGCTTTTATTCGAAAAATCAATGGTCTATGAGAAAAGTGGATTATATAATTTTTTATATTAACTTAGCGAATCTCATCATATGGTAATAAGTCAAATCTCACATGTAACCTACCTTATCCCAATTAACCGACCGAGTCTGAGACTGTAATTCTCTCATACGCCGTCATGAGCGCTGTCTCGATAGGTGAGCCGCCGACCCTCACATTACGTTGGCGATATTTTGCGAGAAGGCAAATAAGAGATAGAATACGTATATTGGCGAGAATCGATAAATACTTCCCGAATGAATATAACGACCGTCTGGATCCCTTCTCTCCGGTGAAACAGCGCAGTTGATTTGCTATATCGTTAATTAGTTTCGTGACGGTTAACCGCAGGATTGTGTGTGCGTGAACATGCGTATATATCGTACATTCTTCGTTTACATATCCCGCTTGCATGTTGCATGGAGTGGCGTAACGGAAAAAGAGGGGGTGAGGGATTCCGAGAGGAGTGGAGTAGCGAACGAGAATAGGAAAATTTATAGCGACCGACCAAGACGTACGGATATATATTCCACGAGCTAATTGTTTTACACGCGCAGCCTCTACTGTCTTCAATGTTGAACGGTTTGTCCGTACCTACAGTCCATCAGTTACAATCAGAAAACCTGTTGCCCGCGAAGTTAATCCAATATATGGGCGCTCGATACAGCCAGTCTGTGACGCAGCAAGAGCATTTTTGCATCGACCAAACGAAGTGAGATGCCGAGGACGCGAGACTTTACTTTTACGTTGTTCGTGGCGACGCGCGTGCGGAAAATTACCAACTCTAACCATAAACAATGGCGTTCACTTTGCACGTTTCTTTTTTTCGTTTCGGTTTGTCGCTTATTAAATTATCACTTGTATAAATAATACAACAAATTAGATTACGTATCCGATAACTTGATCGTCCATCCTAAATTAGGATCTTGCAAAAATGTAGCAGTCACCCATTGTTGGATCATGTAGCGATCAACCTGTTAATTGAATGCATACTGTGCACGAATATTATTTCGATCGCTTCATACGTGAGCCCCAATCCCACGTTATTCTCCATGCGTGTGTTCCTACCACTGCGTCTGCATCCGGCTTATCCTCGATATTTGATTTCGTGTTTGCAGGAAGACATAGAGAAACTGGAAAAAACCTATAAAACGATGCACTCGATCCTTTCGAAAGAGTGTAACGTTTCTACAAGAAAATAGCAAACACTAGACTGTGAAAAAATAACCCTTGAACGGTATCAGCTGTCGAATCGTTTGGCAGTGACCAGGTCCTTGACACTGGACCTAAATTCCTAATACCCGTAATACGCAAAATGGTCATCTTCGCGTGGCCGCTGTAGTGTGGCGCGAGTAGTACTGCGTGTTTCCCTCGTTTTCCCTCACCGCGTCGTCGACTGCCATAACCGTTCTGAACGCGTCTATAATCTCTATAACCTAACAGCTCAGTTTCTATTTATGTGATATTTAGTGTTTTACAAAGTGTTAAAAAAATTAATTTGTTCAAATTGACGTGCGTGTATGTGACTTCTGCGATGCCGTCGTGTGTGGTAGTCGGGTGTACATCAGGTTACAAATCTAAACCTGAAAAAAGTCATATTTTTCGGGTACCGAAAAATCGCATTTTAAACCACGTTAAATGTATTATATGTAAAAATGCGCTTTTAAAACACGATAATGCTGTAATTCCATCAGAATCTCAATTAGCGGGTTCTCTGGAACTCGGGCAACTAGTGCATCCAAATACTCATTTTTTTTCGTTCATCAAATATCTGGACGAACGATTCGCTATCCATTGTAAGCTATCAAATATAAGATTTTAATCTTCCCATGTACGATCCACGCTGTTGATGTGATTTTTAATATCATCGAATCTTTTGTTATTTCACGAATGCAAATGTATTGTTCAAGAATGAATGTACAACAACAACAGAGCAATCAGTTGAGAAACAAAATGTCTAAGTTTTCTCGAACATAATTGAATAAACACTCTGAAATCTGAAATATTTTTGTATTATTGATGTTATTTTTTACTACCCTTCAAGCAAAATAAAAAAATACAATGCAATAATTAGACGCTGTAAGCTGCGTCGGTATGTCACAGTCGTCACAGTCAGCGAATTGCATGAATACGATCCTCGCGCAGTACTACTAGCGCCTCTAGCGGACGGCGACTCTAAGATACACAACAGGAAAGTCTTAGTGCCAGGGACCTGGCAGTGGCCCATCTGACTAGTGACAAAATGAAATACTGCTTAAGGCGGCCATCCGGATTTCTTTTCTTTTTTGTAATAAACTTTGAAATGTCACGGACAATTTAAGTCGTAGTTGGTATTGAAAATCGCAAAATGGTCGACGTTACAGGTAGTTTTCGGTAGGAAGGTCGAGCCGCTGCGTGTCGTCGACCACGCGGTTCGACCGGTGTATACGACTTAAAAAAGCTCGAAAGAAGCGTGCCAAGTACGTAGATCTTTTCAAAAAGAGGCCGAGGGTTGGCTGCCGAAGGGGACATGTATGGACGAGACATCGCTGATTGAAGGTAGCATTCACAAAAACCGCACCGTTAGTCGAATAACCGCACATTTAATTTGATTTGCGATTATCTCGAAACTATATTTTTCAAACTGATCCCAAGTAAATCTCGTAAACTATTGATCTAATTGATATGCAATTTGCTCACAATACTTTTAGATGCATTATCTAAAATGTAGCGTAGGATTTTTACAGTACCTTCATTGGTTTTTTTATTGACGATTTTTTCCGTGAAATTACGGTAAGAACATTTTTGCTTTTTCAGCTCACCATAATTTCCCTAATATGTAGTCGAAAAAAAAACGCTACGCTACATTGTAGCGACACTATTTATGAATAACCTAATTTTGTTTTCAGATACAACATGTCGGTGATACATCTGCAGTAACACACACGCGTGTCATGCCGGAGGGCCTCCGCGGAAATTTCTGCAGGGCCGCCATTTTTTAACATTATGAACTAAAATTTATTTGAGGCATTCTTAAAGCCGTTTCTTACCTTGTGTTAAAAAATGAAAATATTTCGTCTTATCCTTTCGAGTTTTTGAATTTTTTAAAAATATATCGTCTTTCCAAGCTGCAAGGTGGATGCGCAAATATTGTCGTCGGTCCAATGAACATATGTACGTTGTACGAGAGAAATGAAAATAAATACGAACCTCGTGCTTTTAAATTACCTATACGCTTCCCCTTTCCATTTTGGTCTTGTCCATATGTACGCTTTGACCAGGCTATTTTTCGTACTAACGTCTTATTAACTTAAATGCCCCATACTTGTTCAATTATTCATCGATCATGGCCTTCTTTTTTCACAAAATACCATAGCGTCTCCCTTTTTTAGTCCGTTTCGTTTAAAAATGGCGTAGATCCACCTTCCCTCTTCAGCTCGACGTAAAAACTCTCAACTTTTCCGGAATTCTTTCCATCTTATCGAGTCTGCGCTGCTTTCTACATTTTCCTTAATCCTTTTACCTTTATAATCTTCTCTCGTTCACCTTCTACTCGCAACGGTTACTTGCTGTTTTGAAATTAATTGTATCTAATTGCTGCATTCTCCTTTCGCGCTTACATTTTCTTTTATGCGCCGTAGATTGGCTTGTCCTTCATTGCCCCAGTCTCCGTTCAGCTCTTATCATGATTGCGCAAGCTTAATTTTTAGCTCATAATTCTTATCGCATTATTATCTTTTATTCGAATTTCGAAATGTCGTATCCATTGGATTTGTAAACGAATATCTTATCCCCTTTCAAATATTGTTCACAGTAGAAAATAAGGATCTACCGAGGTCTATGATTTTGTGTTCAACAATTAATCACAGTGTTGGGTGTCGCACAATGTGGGGTATCCACTATTAATGGAAATATGACAGATAGGAAGTATCCACAATTAACAATATTTTTATAAATAATCCGTGCTAGCATATATTTATGAAAATCAATTTTTTGACTCCAAAGAAATAGAGGCATAATTCTTACAAATGCCGATGATTAGCTCGATCTATTTTACGACGGTAGCAAAATTATCGAAGAGATCGATAGATGAGTGGTGTTCTTACCTTAGTCATGTATGTGCGTGCAACGCTTGATATTTGGTGTCGAGCCTGAAAAATAAATTGAAATATGCCTTGGGTACCAACCCCGAGAGCTTACATTGCAGGAACGCGTACTGCGGACCGGTTGAAGAGGTGCTCGAAGTCGGGCTGGGTATATGAATCTGCCGGCAGAAAATCAGTCCCAGGCGATAAGAGTACGTTTTCCATTCGAGACAATTTCCGGATTTAGTCCTGAGCGACTGGTAGAAATTGTCTTGCGACACGCGATCTTTCTCTCTCGCAACCATTGCACCTATCCCTTGAGAATTCATTTTTCCGTTCTCTGCTTACTCTATACCATAACCTATTCAACACGCTTGGCTACACAATACACTAGTATTATAGAGTACAACATGCGCACTCACAAACAAATCCACACATACATATGCATGTCGCTCAAGTGTAACTTGAAGTTCTAGTCGATTGGTGATCGTTCCTGCGATGAGAAAGAGAGAAATTCAAGGAAGCGAGACACACGGTTTTGCGGTTAGGTACGGAGAACGAGCAGTGAGAGTCAAGATTGCATTTACAGCGAACGACGCGGCAGTTTAGCGAGAGAAAGAGAGAGCTTGCGTGTTCGCCCGACAGGAGAGTTTATTCGGCTATCCACATCCAATATCAAAGTGGTATAGCCAGTATCTGTACTATACATAAGTATACGTTAACATATATACATGACGTATTCCCCGGGAAATCTGCCATCAAACTGCCGACCTCTCTGCGATTTTGACCAAATTTTCTCCCCTCATAGTACTTGATGAAAAGAACAAGTCATGAAATTTTTTAATTTTTTTCGCCGTCTTTTTTTGAGTTACGAATTTTTGAAAATTCAAAAATTCGAAAAATAACCGAAAAAAAAATTCATATGCAAATAACTCCAGAACAAGACATTTTTAGTAATGTTATAAGTACATCAAATTATGCGTCCTAAACTGCTTTTTGAGAAAAGAATATCGAAAAAATTATTTACAAATTTCTCGATGTTTTTTTTTGGGTAAAATAAAAAACGTCCTGTATGACATTACCGATTAAAAAAAAAATCCGAATTCCTCTTGCCATTTCGAAACAATCTAGACTAGTTTCATAGTGGAATCTCGATATTTACTATTTTGTTTTCAATATTTTGAAAATTATGGGAAAATCGAAATTTCAATGAAAGTCAATCAATGCAGTAAGACATTGAGATAGAAATCTTTTATTCTTGACAATAATAATTTTATTCATGTTTTATTCCATTTTTGGTTCAAAATTTTCAATAATTCAATTTTTTCTGAAGATGAAAAAATTTTCACGAGATTTTCATTTTTCATACTTCATTCATTATATCATACTCGACCATGCATATCCACCTTCTTCTATTTGCTTTATCATGAATGCATAACTGAACCTGTGCATATGACAATTGACGTGTTTGAAAATGTGGCTTGCCAGCGGCAACCGCTTCGTCATTTTGGGCAGCACCCACTGGGCTCCCGCACTTATTCGCCAGTTCGAATGTGCATTGAAACCCAACAATTTACCAAATAACATGGTCAAGTTTTCATCTCAAGAGGATTACGAAGGTGCCAAAGTACGTTTGGAATCACGATTCAAACAAACCAAAAGGATACCAGAAACGCAACAAATATATTGCATAATCCCCGGAAATAATGAAGATCTCAATGTAACGAAATTTTCATCTTCCGACAATTTTGAATCTCTCAAAATCTTTAAACCATAAATTCACGAATAACATTATTATTGTCAAGAATAAATGGTTTCTATTTCATTCTCTTAATATATTGATTGACTTTCATTGAAATTTCGATTTTCCCATAATTTTCAAAATATTGACAACAATAGTAAATATCGAGATTCCACGATGAAACTAGTCTAGATTTTTTAGAAATCGCAAGAGGAATTCGGAAAAATGGGTAACGTCATACTTGATGTTTTTTGATTTGATAAAAAAAAATATCGAGAAATTTGTAAATAATTGTTTCGTTATTCATTTCTCAAAAAGCAGTTCGGGGCGCATAATTTGACGCACTTATAACATTACTAAAAATGTCATGTTCTGGAGTTATTTGCATTTGAGATTTTTTTACGGAGTTTTCGAAAAAAATCTAAAAGTTTCATGACTTGCTCTTTTTATTAAGTACTACGAGGGAAAATTTGTTGGTCAACTTCAAAGAAGGGTCGGCAGTCTGATGGCCGATATCCTGTGGAATACCTCATGTATAGATACTTATACAAGAATCGCGCCGTGTATCGTCTGCGACCGTGAGCACGTAACTTTGAGGACTGAAACTCTCGTTGCTTGGCGATCGCACGCAGAAGGATAGCACAGTGCCTCCTTCTCATTGATTTATCTGAAACCGAAAGAGTTAAAACGTGTAGTAAAGTGTACGACGACATAAGTCGCACGACCCCCCATATACGTAGGCCTCGATGTAGAATCGCGCATGCATATATACGTATCTAACCATTTTGACTATATATAGATATATCTGACTATAAACGTACGGATATGCACACACTATCTCCGGTCATATTGTACGCCGGGATCTACATATGCAAAGTCAAAGTCGTATCGTATTCCTGACTGCTCGAGCACCTATACCAAATCGACCCACTTTAATTCTGTGTATAGCGTCTGTGCACGTTTAACTATACGTATATCGTACTGCGCGGTGCCATTGTACGAGTGATGCAAATGCTAAGGGAATGTATTCACCCCGCTAGTCTTCAAGATCCCCACATGCTCGCTCGTTCGCGTCTGTGGTACAACTTTGGCGCAGAATAGAATTATTGATAAGCACTGATGAAATAGAGGGCTAACCTTAAAACGACGAATTACTTCTTGTAACTTCAGTTTGATACATTTTCGTGAAAAGTACGCGGACGTGATCGAACATATTCATTTTTGTTGAGTTTTACAGTTAGAATATGTAATCCATACATTCAATGACCTTTATCGAAATTAGTACGCTATTTTAAGTAGCTTGCAGATTTTACATAATGTGCGCATACGTCAATTATTTATTAGTAATTACAATTTGGAAGCTATGTAATTATTTGCCTACAAATTATCGCCATTTCCCACTGAACGAACTATTCACGAAGCCCACGTAGAGCGATACGCCAATTACTGATAATTATTAAAACTTTTTATAAACTCCCGTCTGTGAATATATCGTTGATAGTACATTATCTACACAGTCAGAAACGCCCTGTTTCAAGACGATTGAACAGCTGCAGATCAGTGGTGCCAACTTTGGCATTATGAATTACGAACTCCAAGTTTGACAAGGTGGTGGCAGTGCAGCATAAAAATGTAATGCGCGCTCATGACGAATCTCTTTCGGGCACCAAAGGCGCATTAGATCTGCGCGCGTGCATCCTGTACGTTGATATCGAATTTTACACCAATTACTCTTACTGTTATTAAGAGTCAGTTTAACGGACGACGAGCGCTTCGAAAACGCGATCCGCATTATCTCTGGCACTGAGCAACCGATCGCGTTAAAATTTTGAGGATATCTCAAGAATCATGGCAAAAACTGGCTAAGAGTTTCTTTTTCCGAAATAGTTGCCCTAATTCCCTCAAAATTTTAACACGCTCGGTTGCTCACGATCAGTCCCGGAGAAAGTACGGATCGCATTTTCGAATCGCTCGTCGCCTGTTACACTGACTCTTAAGGAACGTTCTTTTAAACGACACGGACGGTGAAGATTGGCAAGCCCGCACGGGAGAGCGTGCGTCTTCACCACGGATATACATATGCCAAGAGGCTATGTGTAACGTCCATATTGTATGGAACCATGCGAAAGAGGAAACTCTCGTGTGGAATACAAGAGCTCGCGGGGCCCAGGCTACGTCGGGCTCACCTGCGTTGAAACCTGATGCGGACGATAAAAATAAAAACAGGTTACGCGCGCCGGACGCCCTCTTGCTCGAGCACACACCCTTATACATTTCCAGTTTGTATATTTGTGTGCGAATGTATTAGATGCATAAAGGAGCTTCCATGTATATGCAGCGTAGTTGGAGTATCGTCACTGTCGCCACGACGACAACAGCCGTAACAATAACAGCGACGAAGACCTGTTTCTCGGAGGACAGAGGCAGAGCCAACGTTATTCTATATCGCTGAGTACAGTTCGTGGAAATTCGAGCGAGCGAGAAAAGTGAAAGAGTTTTGCTGGTGGTAGAGGTCAGGGGGAGAGGAAAGGGAGAAGAATGAAAGAGAGCAAAAGTCCTACGGGGGAACGAGATATCCGATGAGGGAACCGTAGAGGGCGGGGGATACGACAACTGCATCGGGTACCGGAAGTTGAGTGCAAAGACCCACGCTAGCTATAGGTAAGGATAATCCGCAAGGGTTTTACAGACTCTTCTC
>OX637863.1:42181344-42252030 GCA_951802705.1 Netelia virgata | reverse complement strand
TTTTTTTTTCGGTGGAGGCGTTTACGCAGAGAATGAAGGTCACCTTCACTTTTTTAAATGGAATGGTACATTTTTTGTCAACCATCTTGTAGAGCACCTCAAGCCGCATAAAAACATTGGGGGGGGGGGGGTCAAAATCGTTTAAGGTCATTCAAGGTCAGTATCGACGATACAACTCTAAATATCTCGAAGTACCAAATATTTGGAAGTCTTATAAACTTATCGAAATTCGAAATTAAACTGAACGACAACGTCGATTGGGCTACATACGATACCCAACGCGGGTTGGTAAATAAACAGAAGGTATTCGAAGTGTTGTCAATGACTACGATCTCCGATATCTCTCATTTCCAGCTAATTTTAGGTCGGATCACTACCAAATGTTTCAGGACCAAATATTTCACTACCAAATGTTTATAAGACTACCAAATATTAGGTAGTCCGAGATATTTAGATTTGTATCATCGATGCTGACATTGAATGACCTTGAACGATTTTGACTCCCCCCCCCAATGTTTTTTATGCAGCTCCACAAGATGGTTGAAAAAAAATGTACCATTCCATTTAACAAAGGGGAGGTGCACTGTGCGTCAGTACCTCCCCCGAAATAAAAAAAATTGGCCTCATTTGATGACCACCTTTGCACCGTACAACTTTTGTCTGGAACATTTTTTGTGACGTCGTTAAATACCTAGATATTTAAGGTGGTCAAGTTAGGCGACACACCCTCTATATACAGGTTCTTCAAAAAGTCCCGGACCGGTTGAATAACTTGAAAGGTAGGCGTTGCTCACAAAGATGGTTGAGACAAAAGTTGTAGGAAATTTCCCTGGCTATCCAACCGCGACCTCGGTCGTGACCTTGACCTTCAAGGTCATTTCAAGGTCAAGCCCATTTTTTTAAATGGCAACCCCTAATTTTGACACCGGAAATGAAAAAGGCGGAAAATTTGTCTAGATACGATCTTGACCATTTTATCGAATGCTTTAAACAAATTATTCCTTAATATGACCTTGAAGATCAAGATATTGCCATGGGACAGCCAGGGAGATTTTCTACAACTTTTGGCTCAACCATTTTTTTGAACGACGCCTACTTTTCGAGACATCCAACCGGTCACTGTTTGATCTTGATTTAACCTTCCGAGCTCTAATTTTTCCAATGGTGAATATCGTATGTGGACGTAAATTTTTCCGTCCTTTTCATTTCCGGTGTCAAAATGGGCGTTTGCCGTTTAAAAAAATGGACTTGACCTTGAAATGACATTGAAGGTCAAGGTCAAGGTCACGTCCGAGGTCGCGGTTGGATAGACAGGGAAATTTCCTACAACTTTTGTCTCAACCATCTTTTTGAGCAACGCCTACGTTTCAAGTTATTCAACCGGTCCAGGACTTTTTGAAGACCCTGTATATTATACGTAGAAACGTTACTATAGTATAATAACACGTGTTAATATATACGTATACTTTCGGTGTAACATGGAATATATCTAATGGAGAACAATGTTTCCGGGTCTCGTAGTTTCTCGAGGTCTCTGTGCCGCCAATTACATCCAGATCTTCCCAGCCACGATCTCACATTCCACTAAACGTCACAGCTGTAAGTGAATCGTTCCTTCCGTAAGCCGGATAAAATAGTGTCTCGCGTGGAGAAATTAAAAGTACGACCAGAAATTATTTCAACTAATCAAAATGTAATTGGAAGTTGCGACGATCCAATATTAATGGCAGAATTACGGAATCCAATCGAATTGATAGACGAAATGGGCGCTCGAACGGTCGTCGTATTTACGAGCGAACGGAACAATAAAGAAACTACTAGTACTCGATCGAGATTATGAAACACGATCTTTTTCTTTGTCGTCTTGATATAAAAGGGGCTATCAATGAAATCGGTCCGAAATTCTCGTAGACGCAATTTATCGGTTAACTCGTTTATTTCTCTCGATGAAAAGAATGAGGGACTCGATGGAAACGTTTTCACATTCACAGGATCTGAATCTTCCTGTGGAATAAAAAATCCTCGTGTACCCACTATATACTTTGAGACCGTGACTTCTCCTCTCGCGAGAGAAGCACCACCGGACGCGGTTGGGTCAAGGCTGTCCGGACCCATAAATTAATGACGGACGATTAATAATTAAATTTTCTAGAACGGTTGGGCGCCATCTAGTTTATCCAAAACTAGCAAAGATTTCTTCAATACAAATTTTAATATAGCGGCTAGGACCCCTCAAGGTCGGGGACGCTGGACGACCGTTTGCTTTAGGCACACTAACAAGGAGACCTTACGGTTTCGGAAATTCACTTCGGGATGAGACTTCGCAGGTTAGTAGTATACCTAAAGGGTGTCCACCGAGTAAAGTAGTAAAGCGCACTAGTCACAAGTTTCCAAGAAAAAGGGCTCTAAGGTTTTACGCGACGTCATATACTCATCGATTTCTACAGAATGCCACAACAGCGAAGTGGCTGAATTAGTAGCGAACTCGTTTGCCACCCAGACGATTCGGGTTCTCGATGCTATCTCTGGGAACTTTTTCAAATTTTTTTTGTAATTGTTTTAAAAATTATAACAACATTTAAATAAAGTTAATGACCTAAAAATATTATCAATTAAATCCTGAATAATTTTTGTTATTTATAAAATTACTGTTACAGCTAATTAAAATGTGAATTAAAGATAATATTTTATTTTTTAAAAGTTGAATGATTTCAAATGCATTTTTAATGGAGGTAAATATGGGAAAAGAACTGTTTCTATTAAACACTGACTTTTGGGGCGGCCAAACAAAGTCTGAATTATATGACGTAATCTTTCAAGATGAAGAGAAATCACCAATTGTACAATTAAAGTGATTCCTCCAAAATGTACTCCTCTTATTCAAGCGTGTAATGTCTATTTTTATAGACGGGTTGAACATCTAATAAAGTGTATACAAACTTACGCCTATCTGATTGAAAATAATAATAGAGCAATGAATTCCCGTGAAGACCGTATAAAAGGACAACCAATAGTGCAACATCAACTGTCATCGCCAATTTTTAATGAAATGATCCGGTTTGCCTGGTACGGTTCCAAGCTTTCTGATGAAAGAGAAATTTTCATGAATGTAAATTAAGTATGTTTTCCAATGAATCTTTTACATAAAGGTTGTTCGTGTAAACAATCTTCCTTTATAAATTGTGCAAGATGTCAAAATATTTTTTGGTTTTCAATGTTTTTATGATAATTATCATTCTGGTGCTTGTATGTAATATAACAAATTGACAAATAAAGACGATATTGTAAAATTGTTTATATAAATAAAACCTTGCCAGAAATTTTGTTATAGTGGTAATTAAAGTTTTAATTTTTCTCCATGCATGTGACAATTAATTAACTTAAAAAAAAATATATTATTTTTAATTCACATTTTAATTAGCTTTAACAATCAACTTTATTTAAAGGTTTTTATAATTTTGAAAACAATTTGTAAACAAATTTTAAAAAAGTTCCCAGAGCTAGCATCGAACCCGGGTCGTCTGGGCGGCAAGCGAGTTCGCTACTAATTCAGACACTTCGCTGTTGTGGCATTATGTAGAAATCGACGAGTGTATGAGGGTCACGTAAAACTTCAGATCCCTTTTTCTCGGAAACTTGAGGCTAATGCGCTTTACTACTTTACTCGGTGGACACCCTTAAGGGGTCACGTACAGTTAGAATTTTCAAAAAATCGATTTTTTTTTACATTTTCTAAAAGTAGCACATTTGAAAAGTATTCTGTGAAAATTTTAGACGAATCCGACTGTTGGGTATGGAGATATGTAACTTTGAACGGAAATTTTTCTTCTGCATGTAAATCGTACTGAAAACTTTGAATGCGTTTTTCTCGAAACTATGTTTTCGAACACGGTGATCACTGTACCTCGGAAACGGCTTTACCGATCGACTTGAAATTTTGCTCACTTTTTCTAGACATAATTGTCCTCCGGATGTACGAAGGATTTTTCTATGCGATTATTTTTTTTTTATAGCTGAAAATGTGAGCAAAATTTGGGTCGAAAACACAACTTTGACTTCCAACATCCACCATTTTGTGAAAAATCATAAAATTTTCAAATCCTTCGATCAACCGGAGCATTATGTCATTAACTAATGATCCCTACTTTTATTTTGATTTCGGACGATCAGGTGACGAGCTGCACTGATCACCGCGGAGGACCTTTTTTTTTGGGACCCCTACGTTACGTGCGGTTATGGAAAAATTTCTGCATATTTTGCAATGAAAAAATTGCATTATTTACTTAAAATATATGTCTTTTGTATGGAAAAAGATTTACGATTAATTATTTAAATGTGTCCCCCAAAAAAATTCGCAAAAAACCCCTTTTTTCGAAGTCCTAACTGTACGTGACCCCTTAACGTATACTACTAACCTGCGAAGTCTCATCCCGAACTGAAATTCCGAGACCGTAAGGTTCCCTTGTGAGAGAGAAAGATATAGCTGTATCGGTAGGCTTATTCAAAGGAGACTTACTTGGTCGATGATATGAGGAATGTTCTAATCTCCGCCTAGTAGTTGATTTCTCTGTCTTTTATCGGTCGAGAATATCACCACACGTTTTTCTTTTTCTTTGTTTTATATTTGATAGTCGATTCAGTTACAGCAACTATACTACAATTTTACGCACGGGTTCTACTTTTGAGATCTTTCTTTTAAAGGCGGACAGACACAAAGTCTGGCTCATTACGAACAATTAGAACAACGGTAAGTCTTTTCTTAAAACCTCTGCTTAGGGTTGGCAGACACAGAGTCTACCTTTATTAAGAACAAGTAGTTAACGTAACGAGTTAGACTTTAGATCTTTTCTTAAGATTGTCCTATAAGGGCCATAAGAGCATGCAGACATAGAGTACAGAGTGTCGTCTCTGACCTGTGAACTAGCTGTCACGCGACAGCCGAAGAGGGGGGAGAGGATAATTAGCCCGTAGGCGCGTGCGCCGCATAGCCTAATATATTGATTGTAACGATAGATTGAAATATTGGTCGATCTCGAGTCGACCCAACCCGACGCGTATGCCTCTGCGTCTGTGCGTTCTCGTTCGTAACGTCGAGGGCAAAATCTCCTGTCACAACTTCTTAATATATTATACCATATTTTAAAAACAACCAGAAGTGGAATATGCAGCGCGCAACGAGTGAAGAGCGACCGGATAGGTGTGCGTGCTCATGCGTGCTCGCGTGCGTGCATCGTAGATGCGCCCGACAGTAAAACCCTCGCATATTTTCACGCTTCAAATTGAAAAAGCATCGTGCAAGGACACGATCTCGATAGTTATGTTCACTACTATGAGATTCATAAATTTCATCGTTTATCGCAACCGATGAAATTTCGATAGCCCTGGTCTGGCAAGGAGATTTCGAAGAATAAGCCATAAACGTTTACGCTTCACTACGTTATTGAACGGAGAAGGGACGCAAAACACAGAGCGAAAGCGAAAGAGTGAGAGAGAGAGAGAGAGAGAGAGAGAGAGAGAGAGAGAGAGAGAGAGAGAGAGAGAGAGAGAGAGAGAGAGAGAGAGAGAGAGAGAGAGGGAGAGAGAGAGAGAGGGAGAGAGAGGCCTTGGGATCTCAACACTGGTACACGTAGAATCGTTTTCGCGCATTCGAACCACCAACGGCCGCTCGAAACCACTATTATATCCCTAGAGATATTTCAATGGCGTAGTGTGCCTTCTGCAATTAAGGAATATTATTTTACGCGACGTAAACTATACAGTCTCTATTTAGGAATAGGAATATTTGTCTACATAATTGGAATATACAGACACTTTGGAGCCTTGCCCTTGCATAAGTTACGGCCAAGGCTGGTCCGACTTAGGAGCCAACCTCGAATGCGTTAACCATTTCTCAATGCACCGTAGGATTAGCATCCGGGTTATGAGAAACCCAATAACGTACGAGATGTCGAGCTTCGTATTGGACAGCTACAGAACTTGGCTTATCGAAGGTTGAGTGCCGATGCGCGCGTTACCTGGATTACTGGAACACTTGATACGGTGAATCTATCTTTTGATCGTCTAGCATTTGGGACGTATTGGTTTCGCGAGCATGTTGTGTCTGACAATGAGTCGTATGGCCCTTGGTACATATATACATGGTATATATAACCGGAGAGGAATAACCACGTGAAAAAGAATGTTGACTGCCCGAGAATAATATTCGTTGGCACCTTGCAGCGTCGTTATGCAAACTTTCCAGGTGTAACTAACTCCCGAGGTAATAGTATCTCTGTTCAATCAGCGAGGCAACGTTGCAGTGTTGCACGCTGCTATTCAAGCTCGAAAGTACAAGGTGCGCAGGCATGCGCGATCGCGGACTGCGAAACGAGCGTTCGGTACGTACACACACAACCTCAATACCTCAATACGTATATGTATAAAGCATATCCAAAGCGATGTACCTACATATCGAGCATTCGAGTACGGCGTGTTGTCTATTGGCACAGTCCGGTTTAATAATGCGTAAAAAAGAATCGAGAGTGAAGCTAAAGTGTAGTAGTATGGGTATAAACAGGCTACACAAGGCGTACAACGATCGTAGTATAGAGCGAGGCAGCAGACGCGCATTGGGTTCATGCATTTAACTTGGATATATAGGACCCTCGCACTGATATTTGGTATCTGTATATGTATGCCGTTCAGCCTGTTACGAGTTTTCTTCTAGACTGTTGCTCGCAAACGAGATTCTCTCAACGAGTACACATTATCACGCAACTACAACATGGCGGCCATGAAACTACGGACCCGAATAGCGCGGAAACGGTAGTAAAATAGCATTTTCACAAAAAACAAAACTCGTTCCAATTTGTGATGCGAGCCAAAGTTCAAACTTCTGCGATAGTTTTTCATAAAAACATTGGGCAAACTGATAGAAATGGTTCTATTCGAGCGTTACAAAGTTTGTGAGTAGCAACGGGGCTATAGCGTCATCTTTGTTAATCCAAACGCCGCCACGTTGATTTAGGCTACCGACTTTCTGACGGTATTTATTTATGGGCGATTATACTGTATGATTGTTCCATCGTCGATTTGATTTGGCTTTTTGTATCACGCTCACGGTGTTCTCTGCGAGCATGCAAATATTCCGAGGGACTACTATACGGTAGTACCCCCCTCCTAGTACACAGGAGAGGGAAGTAACAACGAGCGCACTCGAAAGATACACGTTCGTACACTTGGATAATTACGCGTAGCACAGATCCCCGTGCGTGAGTCTCGCTTGTTCATACAGCAACATATATATGCGTATATACCTTTTCTCGCCCGAGCCGTAATTTCCTCTGCCCCACTCTCCTTATCCGGTTCTTTTTTACCTATCGGGTTTTCTCGCTCGCGCTCGAGCTGCAATTCGCATGCTGGGCACTGCGAAGCGAAATTTATAAAGAAGGCGCGGAAGCCCGGCGAAGAGGGGTGTACCTGCCCTTCGTGTGGTACATACATCGTCGTAATTTTTTTTCAATTCCTATCTCCGTCCCTTAATTTCTTCAACCTCATATTCGTAAAGAGTTATTCACAGTAGAAGAATTGGTTCGTCGCATATTTGATCTTACCATAGGTATCCAGTAGAACCTCGATTATCCGAACACTTTCGGTTATCCGAACGTTCGATTATCCGACCTCCATGATGGTCTTTTTTCTCAATTAAAATAGGGTAAAACACCCAGTATTCAGCCAGGAATCAGTAGTCGGTCACTGCTTATACTTTGTATGAGTGGGAAGAGTACAAAAGATATACTTTACGCTCTTCTCACGCATACAAAGTATAGGTAGTGGCCGACTATACTGACTCCTGGCTGACAATGAGTACTGGGTGCTTTACCCTACTTACGGCCCTAAGGTAATCCCCCTTTTTCTCTAATAAAGTTGTTTCCTAACACTTCGGGATATTTTCAAAATACATTATTGCCTATATGTAACTTCATACCTACATCAGATCGTATATACTTACATTGTATGTACGAGCGTATTCCAACAGCGTTTACCACCAGTTAGATGTTCGGGCATCGTCAGTCTTCTGCACTCCGCGCCGTCGTCCAACTCACAATCAGTTGCGCGCAACCCTGACAAAAACCTTCCACGGAAAAGTACGTTTCGAATGTGTGCCAAGTCCGTTTCAAGTACGTTTCGTTGACGGAACACACTTGAAACGGACTTTGGCTGCAGAATAGTGCGTTTCAACCGAGTTTCGCGTTACACGGTTGAAACATTCTTTTTCGTGTGCGGTCGAAACGGATTCTGGTTGCAGAATAGCGCGTTTCAAGCACGTTTCGTTACGCGGTTGAATCGTTATTTTTCGCGTGCCGACGAAACAGACTTTGGTTGCAGAATAGTGCGTTTCAACCGCGTTTCGCGTTACACGGTTGAGACGTACTTGTTCGTGTGCCGTCGACCTGGACTTCTCCCACAGAATAGTACGTTTCAACCGTGCTTTGAAACGCGTTACGTTATTACTCGCGGCCGATAGGTAGCGCGTGGCTATCCCGCGTTTCTCGCGCGCGAAGCGACGCCCCATTGGGATTATAAACGCGAGCGCTTTGCCGAAATAATCAATCTCTCGACCGCGATGAAAATCACGAGTAAACCCACTATCCCGAAAAGGATCAAGTCTCTATGGTTTACGTCTATCTTATATTTATATTATCTCTATTTACAGCTTACTATATTACAGTGTTTTATTATGATAGCAATAAAACACTAATACTTGAGGATGATTTTTATTTTTATTTAAATTTATTTAAAATACAAATTTTTATTTAAATTTAGTAGTACGGAAGCGTAGTAAAGCGTGTGCCAATCGTGTGACAAGCCTGTTGCAGACCAGACAATATTACGTGCAAAGTGCGTGCCAACCGCGTTTCAACCACGTTTCGTTACACGCTCTACCACGTATCAACTGCGTGCCAAGCGCGTACCGCGTACGCGGTAAAGTACGTACTAAGTACTAAGTACGTACGCGCTTGGTACGCAGTAAAGTGTGTACCTGAAACGTCGTTGCGTTCGGATTCACACGCTTTTCACATGCTTTAGCGCGTTTCGAAACGCGCTTTGCACGTACTTGAAACGCGGTAAAGCGTGTAACGAAACGGGGTTGAAACGCGGTTGATTTTGTCAGGGAAGTTGCGACTCTGATTTAAGAGTGTTCAGAGTGACAAAAAGGTATTTCTCGCGATGGCTTCGGCTAGTAATACTAAACGTAGACGTAACGGTTTAACTTTGTAACACAAAATTGAACTCTTACGCAAACTTCATAATGGGTGAACTTCAACCATAATGGGCCAAAGTCAACCGAGTTTCGTTCTGTCGTATCAGACAGCAAAAAATTTATTATTATTTTAAGCCGCAATTGTGATTAAAATGCATAATTAGTGGTAGTATAAAAATTGAATCTTTGTTAATTGTTATTAAATAAAGAATTTACAGTCGTTGGATTAATAAAGAGAATTTTCGTATTATTTATATTATATGAGTTGATTTTACCGGAAATTTCAGATGTATTTTCGATTAGCCGAATTTTTCAGTACCCGAACGATGTCCGGTCCCAGTTAGTTCGGATAATCAAGGTTCGACTGTACGTAGATCAGTTGCGCCTGTGCTTTCTAATAGCATAATCGACGATGGCCACGGCGAAGGAAACACTAAACTCCGAAACTCTGACTTTCACACTTTTGGGAAAATCGACAATTCCGTTTGTGTACACCGTTGCGAGGGTATTATTTGAAAACGGAGTGATCGCTCTATGTACCTGTATAGGTACACCCGGTCTGGTCTTTAATATCTCAATCACTTTGATAAAGCCATTGTGAGCATATTCTTACCACCATCGCGCTTCATAGCTCCATCGCGTATTTTTCACTCTGTTTCGTTCGGTTTCGCAAATCCCCGATATACCAGGTAGGCAGCGAGTGGTGTTAGGTCGTGTCAGCAATTACGGGCGACACACCGGGTCGGACGATAGTGCGTTCTTATCGTTCGGCGGCGCAACGTGTATCGCCACGCCCTCGAGGCTCCGAGCGTCACGCAGTCTGCCGCAACACAGTGGTATTATACATATGCAGAAGCGTGTTATACCTACCAGCGGCGAACACAAGCCTACGTGTAAGAGAGGAAGAGATGCAGAGTTCATTTCTCCCGAGGAAACACACCGGAGGACGACAGCGACCACTAACACCAACGGGCATAGTCGTCGACCTTTCCTCGTTGCCGTCGTCGTTCTTGTTCCCCACCTCTCATTGTCAGCCTCGCATGTTCCTTGATTCCCATACGTAGCTCGTTACCACAGTTGCCGCGAGAGGCTGCAGTGCGCGGCAAGCACCAGAGAGCGGACATTGCGGTGGGCGGCTTAGCAGGAGAAGGTGGTGGATGACGTGGACGACGAGGAGGGCGGGGGGTGGGGGGGGGGGGGGGGGGATAGAGGAACAACAGAGAGCTACCCAGCTTTCACCCACACGATTGAAGCAGCAGCCCACGCCGTGTGCGGTGCTTACGTCCGTCGCTTCAACTGGTTGGTTAGGTTACCTCTTCGTAATATACAGCGAACGTAACGCAGCTGAACGCGTTTCGTGAAAGTCTCGAAGCTCGCTGTGGCACTCTCGCAGACCCAAGTTCGTTAACGAGTTATGTACAATAAGGTGGATGTTAAAACTGCTTGAAGGTGCGCTTAGCCTTTAAAATCGACGAGGGGCGGCCGGGAGGCGTAAGACCGAGGGCAAGAATTGCCGTTTTCCGAGGTACGGATTGCCGTGAGGCTCGCGCGCAGAAGTACCTCCGCCGAGGTTGCCCGACTCCAAGCGTATTAATCCAAGCGTACTCGTATACGTTAGTTACTTCGTAAGCGCATTTACTGTAGATATGTACATACTCGATCTCGTTATAGCCGCTAGTGCTGAAATAAGCCTCGTGTATACGCTAGATGAAAAAGAAACGATAAACAGATACGAAACCTGCCTGGTTTAATGTACACGAACTGGGAACACGAGTTTTCTCGTGTTATTATTTTGTTTCTATCTGTTTCTATCATTTACTTGGATTACGCGGAATTCTAAGGAGATACGACCAACGAACGAAAGCCAAGTGTCGGACGTGAAGTTTCTCAGCTTCGGCAATATTGAACGTACCTATAGATTATATTTGATAAAACAATCGAGGCAGTGGCCATATATTCGATTATACGAAACGTACCCAACTTAGCGGGTTTTAAACAAATTCTGATCTAAGTTTATTTATAGTTAAAGTGAAGATAGAATTGATCGAATCTATTACTTCTTTTTCAAATGACGGGAAAAAGAACTTCAACGTTTTGATTACGATAGGTGAACAATTTTGAAATGCCAAAATTCGATTAGATTCGTTCGCAGCGGAATTACCATCAGTCGGTAAACTAAGCGATTTTACAGTGGACAAAGTATATATTAAGTAAGAAAATATTTATAGGCATGGCACATATGTTTCGGCCTTTAATTCAGTTCGTTAATATTTCTTCAAAACAGCAATATACGCCAGAATTAATAACAGTTATGTTTGCTCTATTCGGGTAGGTAAGTGGCTTCTTCCGCCTCTTTCAGTCCTATTTCAATTCCCCAACATTCGTACGCTCATGCAAATTTTACTCTATTTGCTATCTCACTCAGTCCATGTGATTATTCCATACATAACAGTTTCCATATACGAATTATTGTACATACATAAGAAATCAGTTCCAAATTCAAGCATTTCCATATTATCATTAAACATAACTCCTTCCGCTGTTTCATATACATAAAAAACCACCTTGCTTTTATTTTCGCTGCGGTCGTTCTATCTACAGACAAAAGGGCGCACCGATATTTGCGAAGCTACATCGTTCTACTCTCTCGAAACAATATTTAATTAAAGCCCAATTTCACTTATTTGCTCCGATACAGTCCGTGAAAGCTCTTGACTTATATTCCTTTCATCGCTAAAAAAGCCTTTTTCAAGAATTTTACACTACTTTCCATATCTATAATCGACTCATCTTGCATTAATATTTTACAACCTTCGTACACTACTCTGCTTGGAATACGGTATACACCTCGATTCCCGCTGGCAATGAGAATTTTTGAACGATTCAACGATTAAATAAATAGCTTACTTCTATTCCGCAATCCTCTTCCCACCTCCTCGTTCAATAATATTAATCTTATAAAACATTGCGGATGACTACGGTTATATTCACATTAGGCGTTTACTTTTGTATGAAGAAATAGCCTGCACTCTCTTAAGGCAGAAGGCATATAGAATTTTCAAAAAATCAATTGTTTTTTATTGAAAAAAATGTCAGTATAACATCTTAAAAATACGTCAGCAAAATTATAAAACTCAATGCAAAGTATTTCTCATGTTACAACGTGTAAACGTGACCCTTCTATACCGAACGTTCGAGCGCCGTCAGAACTTTAAACGCGTTTTTCTTAAAACTATGTTTTTCGAATCCGTGGGGCAGATAACTCAAAAAGTTGTACATCAATCATGTTGAAATTGTGCACACATCTTTTCTATACCATTACCCTCTATGTGAACCTACTTTTTTTGAAATTTTTTAAAAATAATAATTTTTTCGAAGCGAAAACCATTGGAAAATGTAATAAAAATTGCAAGGTTTTTTAAATAAAGTGTCTCCATCCGCGAATTTTTTTGTTCATTTTTTGTAGGTTCACCGATTAATTATAACATTAATCAACAATCAGTTTTTTATTTTTTTCGAATGAATACAAGAAGAACTAGAAGTCCCATCGATAAACAACTCGCGTTGCGTTCTTCCCCGAAGACTGCACAATAAATCGGCCATTTTTCATTAAAATAAAAAAATAATTCTCGTAACAGTTTAAAATATAAATAAACAATATGTCAAATTTCAAAAACATGGAAAAGAAAGACGTTGAAAGTCCCTCTGTTTGATAGCTTATTGCGTTAATCATCTCGCACAATCACTTCGCAAGAACTTGGAAACCCGAGGGCGAAAAGTAAAAATAAAGTTTCATCCGTTAATATTCAAGCACTTTGCAGGGCAGTCCTGAAAATATAGTTTCAAGATCTTAATTAGAGCTCGAGAGTCGTGAATTAATTAAATAGCGTCTATCGTTAACTTCCCTTTGCACATTTTCTTTTTTATTGTAACACTATGGGATCTCGACGCCATTACCTCAACCTCGACGTGGTGATGATTCGACTTTGATTCTCTTTTGTTCTTTTGCGCGGTTCTCGGATCTAAAGGTTCGACGAAGCAACTTGAGAATATAGCGAGTGGTCGTCGTCGATCTTGCTGGCCATCGCGCGCAAGCCTGCACGAGAGAACATAACCTAAAACTGTCTTGGGAATTACTGTTGCTTCATTCGAAATACGTGGGGATGGGAAACACTATCGGCATTGCCGTATATCGTGTATGTGATACCGTTGTAAGTATAATAGCC
Source organism: Netelia virgata (assembly GCA_951802705.1). Classification (NCBI taxonomy): domain Eukaryota; kingdom Metazoa; phylum Arthropoda; class Insecta; order Hymenoptera; family Ichneumonidae; genus Netelia; species Netelia virgata. Next base: position 42,238,560 of record OX637863.1, on the reverse strand, counting down.
GGTAGAAGTTTGCCCATCAAACACCAGAGGGCGTTAGTGACGCACGCTCACTCGCGCCCTCTACTGGCATACCTTGTAACTGGCCATTATATTGCGCGCATTCATATTACGAGACTGTACGTTATATTGGGATTTCATTCGCGAAGCGAAGGAACGGCAGCCATTTGGCCGGATCGTATACATTGCGAACGTTTCGCGTAACGCTCTTATGGCAATGACAGTCGGACGACAGATAAGAGAGGGCGTTAGAGACTGAAAGGGGTCTCATGATCGGTTCATCGTGATATGATTGCTAATATGTTGTAATTTAAATGAAAACGAGAAAGCGCGAAGGAACCTACGAGAAATGTGGGTCATTTAAATAAATCGAAGATACTGAGACCGTTGAGTTTCAATGATGATAATACTGAAAATATTAATAGAAATGTTAACAAAATACTAGCGTAATAATCTGAAAACGATATTTTTATTTGCTGTTTACGAACAAAAATTAATGCCGTCTCCTCTTTTCCCTTAAGCATATATATTTAGAAAGGTTTTGAAGTGTAACATGGAGGTTGCCGAAGAGGGTAGGATTATTAGTTTCGAGTAAAACATATTTGTAGGTATTTTAATTATAATTACCCGAATCATTGATGGGGTTTAGTATAGCACTTGAGGTTTAATAGTATGCGCGAGTGTTGGGGCGATACAAAAACAATTATTGGTAAATTTGTAACTCGTTTGATAGTTGTATTTCCTTACAATATTTAAAATTCATCAAACTATTATTATTCTTTAGCCGATGATTATATTTCGTTAAAATGGTAGAGAATAGTAGCGCTTCGAAAGGCTTGCCCTTTTATCGAGGCTCTATCACGAGCGATGATTGGAACCGGATGCGACACTTGAAATTTTCTCTCAACGTACTATCAATGTTTGCATAAATATATGTCCTTACCGTACTGCATAAAGTCATGAGAGGGGTGAACAGTGTGGTTACATACGTTGATCACCTCATTTCGGTTTCGTGTGTCACGCATCCCTACGCTTGAAACTCATCGACGTCAACGATATAGGTATACGATTGCTATACTCGTACGTACCACGTATACAGTATAGTACAGTAAAACCATTGGGGTCTACGGTAGTGCGTCAAGTTGTGTCGAGGAGCGCTGCTAAACGAAGCTGTACTGCACAAGAAACGAGATGAAAGCCTGATTGAAACCACTGGAGACTATTCTTTGCACCGAACTCGGTCCATTAATATATCGTTTTTGTATTTACGCACCCCATGCGTAACGATCCCTTTGAGATTTTCTCCAGAATTTCAGAGACTTGCGTACATCATTGAACATTGAACCGAGCATCCTAATCTCAAACACGTGCCATATATGTACGTCACGTGCGACAGTGGTACACACTTTCGTCGCAACTATTCTTGTTCCCATGGCCAATTAACGTCCATTATCATAACAGTATTACAAATCACGCGAGCCCTCATCAACTGCGATTCACTTACCTACATATCCCCATACGTGGCCATACTAAACAGTAATATATGTATATAGCGCGCCATACGTGAATCGGGGGATTTATACGTGTAACGAACGGAATCCCAGTGCAGCGCTTTCTCGTTTCGGTCGCCTACATTCGTGCGTCCGCGTTACATGCACGCCAACGAATTTCGAATTAATTATGAATGCGTCCGGAGGAACAATTAGCACGACGAATTTATGCATCGAACGTTCGGCATCATTGAGAGAGCAATGGTCGACGCTAGAGAGCGCTATAGTTTCTCTTGGGAATCAGACTCTGGCGTCGCTAGGGGAATTTACAAACGCAACGGGCATCGCAGAGAAAAAGTCGTTCGTTCTGAGAGTGCAGTGTATTTAGATCGTACATAGCTTCGGCACTTACCGTTGGAGGGTGGGCACTCTAACATAGGGTTGCGCACACACTCGTACGCAGAAAATATAAAGGGCGATGCTTATATACTAGATATTCTTCGCGAACTCGATCACTTTTTTTCGCAAACTTTGGGCACGGCCCGCGTAATTTATCCGATCCCAGCCCAAACTATAAACGCGTGAAAGTATTATTATGAATTTTTAGAAAAATTTATCATCATCTATTTTCGAATTACAACTCGTTGCCACACTTTTTATGTTTTTACAAATACAGATAAAAGCCAAAATGAAACTGTGAAGGTTAAGAAGCCCGGTTTCCTCGCTCATCTTTCTTAAGATGAGCGAGGAACTGCATGGGTGGTAGTTGAAAAAAAAAATCTTTTCTTGACCGTTGCTAAAAACTACCAAGGTATGGGAAATGTGTGATAAAAACAAGTGTCTAGCTTTACGAAGAATGTCCCATATAGCGTACCACAGGCACTTACACACACCAATCAAAGTTTACCCTGGGACAAAGGGTGCATTTTAAGTGCAACATTGCGGCTTAAGGCGTACTGTGGGCTACGTATGTCTGAAACAAGCGAACTCCGAGGCCCTTGAGAGCGACGATAGCCAGGCTCCATGCTGTTGTTCGCATGAACAGGAACAGAGGGTAACGGGAAAGGAAGAGTTTGTCCCCTCCTAAACTCCGTATGGTCTCCGTTGTATTACGGCAACCGTATATTACATATATACATACACATAAATGTGCATACGATTCTTGGAGCTCAATATCTAATATAGCTCTTGTGTCTTAAGGACGACATCAAAATTGAATTCAAGTAGGGTCGAGGAACGGGAACAATGACGGTGAATAAGAGGTTCGAAGCTTCGGGGCATAAGGGAAAAATCTACGCATATGACGAGGGTTATATCAAGCGCAAAGAAGTTAAACAATGCCAAGAGGATTTTCAAGTTGTACTTTTTTTGTATACAGAGCAAATCTCGTGAGCGTTTCATTGCTTAATGCTTCATTTCCTTCTTATCCATTCCGGTGTAGCAGGAATACTTGTTCTTTTTCATTCTACTTCATCCGCGGATCCAGTATCAAAGCCCGTTGTAGTAAATTCGCACAGGGACATGCTCCGCACTAGGTAAGAATAATATGGGTTGGTACTCACTCCGATGACTACGTGCTCTGAACTGCGCCGTAAGCTTCCCCCACCCTTGGCTCGCTTCTTCGGCAACGCTACGTGATTGGCTCGCGCCAGTGGAGGTGGTGGATTTTGATTCCAAGTCTCCCTCTACCGAGAGGTCCATATGCTAGACACTTAAGGTAGTACCCAGGTAAAATCACTTGAGACAGATTTTTCTTAAATTTTAACAGATTATCAATTACAATAGGATCTATATCCCCTCAAAATTTTAGAATGATCGACTCATACTATCCAGAAATAAATCCCATTAAAACTCGGTTGTTTTACATGTATCGCATATGCCATGTCGCTGTTAATGCCACATTCTCACTAATTAAGCTTTTATCTCGAGACAGATTTTTATAAAAAAAACGAATCTGTAATAGAATAAAATATTAGGAATTGTTGCGGCTAGATTCCAAAACCATCGTCTCATACGTTTCCGAGATATTAACGTTCAAACTTCAAAATTCATGATAAAATTGTACAAGTATGAGACATAGATGGGATAGCATGGCAACGCTGTAAACTCGGCACACGGACAGCCAACTCGTTTGCCGTGTGTGAGCCCGTGCGGGCCATACGGAGCTGAACCGCATCATAATGTGTGTGTGTGTGTGTGTCTTTAGCCCGGGAAACGTTACAAAACATGTTTTTTTTTTCAGCAGCAAATCCAATTGTCTTGCGTACAATCATTTATAATTGTAGAATTTATTTTGAGCATGAAAAGATATTTATTTATTTTTTCGCTTCAATTTTCCTTTATACCGCACTAAATTTTCTAAACACTCTTCTGCGCATTTTCTAAGCAGCTGATACACTGCGATGTTGCCGTCATCTACTATTCGTCCAACTACACTAGTGTACCCTTATCTGTATATAGATTTCATTGTGTGGTCTGCCTGTACCCATCCAAAAGGTTACGCTTTTCGTAAAAATTTAATCGACTGATAATATATCTGATAAGCAATCAATTACTTCAGTATATCCCTACAAGAATATATATGTATACGCATATACCATAATTTATAACGCGATATTAAAACAACTCATTTTACCTCATTTAAAATATAAGAAATTGGACTAACTTTTGCTCACTCCAGAACCTGAGTACTTAACACTATGACCTCCGCACGTTTACTCGGGATTCTTTCGCTTGCGCCGGCAGGACTGGCTCAAAATATAGTGTCGCATGTGGTTGCCCAATAGGTGGCGCACGACACCAACGTCGTGTCGCCGGACGTTATAGTGTTAAAGAGTGCCTATTGCACCAAACGGTCTCTCGAGTGTATTTTTTCTGTATGTTGTCAAATTAAATGGAGAATTTATTTAAATCGAAGTGTGTCTATATACGAGACAAGAAAAACGTTCCAAGTTTAATTAAATTAAAAACACGCCTCAAATGACGGAAATCGAATGAAAGAGAATGGTGACTAATCCCATCAAATTACAACTGCATGTTGGTATATCAGTGTTGTTGCTAAGCGGAAATTCTTCAAACATTGCGCAAGTATACATGTATACACACAACGATTTGTGATTGATGAAACTCGAGGATGGCTCGACAAAACACTCGAGAATGGATTAAAATTAGGGCCACAAGTGCGAAGAGATTCAGTTATAAAAACAACGAAACAAAACTAAACACACAACTCGCGCGGCTTATGTACTTGGCGGACACTTGAAATGTTCTTGGATCACAATTTTGATTTGGCTACCACACTTCAGCCTTATATTTTAATAAGAAAATTTTATAAATTTCTTAAATGGAAAACTTTTTACACGACAGTACCGTGTGATATCAATACGCGAAATGAAATTTATGGATATTCAAACAACTTGTAATATACTTTGAACAGAGTCATTTGATCTGATAGTGAATTCGGCGCGAAACCGCAGATATCAAAACTGCAGTTCTATTGATCCAAAAACTTATTAAAGGGGATATAAAATTGCTAACAAATTTAAAGCTTCGAGACAATTCTTTTTTTTCTCCCTTAATCGTCAACTGGAAGGAGAGTACGGAGTCTCTCGTAACCAAAATGGCGCCGTCGACTTGGCTCTCCACCATTTTTTGTCGCCATATAACCTACAAACCGCGTTCGTATCTCACGACTGGCACGTTTAAAAAATGTTCTACGAAACAAAGTCTCGATGATACAGGACGAGTTAGATTCAATAAACGAATGTATAAAGAGTGCCAGTCGCATAATAGACGAGACCGAGATATATGCAGAGTAATAGCAGCCTAAAAGCGTAGAGGACTAATACGCGGATATACAAGAAACTTTTTTTTTCATCTCACGCGAGATATGTTATAACGATTCACGCTTGAGTGACACGTGAGGACGCTGAATAATGCCTTGGCGACTGTACGTAGCGTTGGCATTACATATATTCACAAAAGTCTCACAAACACACCTACATAGACGAATTGCCATGTGTTCACGCGAGCACTTATAATGCCCCGCGTAATTTACGTTCGTTCGCACGAGCATAGAGGGAGCCACGTGTGTACGGGTGAATGGAATGTACTGTGTGTTGTACATTGCCTTGGCCAACAAGGAACCACTTGTCGATGCATAGGTTTTTTTCTTTCTTACTTAGGTATAAAGATACATGTATATATATATATAGCAGTGTAGTCTATTTTTCCAACCCACGAGCAATGGTGCGCAGTGAGTTCTCTCGCATAACAGGTCATAGAACATTTTCTTCCTGATTTTATAATGAAGTTTACTCACGAAATACGTGTACGTTTTTACATGCATTTATCATGCTCATACGGGTCTTCCGGCTGCGTACACATATTTTCTGGGTCACGCGTTCACGATATAAATTAATTAGCGAAGTTGCGATAAAATTTTTTTCTTTTCACTTTTGTTTTTATTTTGTCCAACGGATTGTCACAATTAGCTAATTGATCTCTTGCCCCGGGGCATACGTTCCGTTTGTTATTACATTTATTATATTCTTCCGGAGGAAGCTTTGACGTTTCTCTCTGGTTGGTAAATTCATGGAGATCTGTTGCTGATGGAAAAAGAAAATAAGGGAAATATTAATGGCGGTTTCTCAATGATAGGATTGATTCATGAAATTGTTATCGGGGCATGCTATCGTCGATTTCCGATAGAGGGCGCGGTGTCTGTTATTTACAGGTTTCTTGCTATGACATTGGCGGAGACGCGAATCTTAAATACATCGTCTGTGGTGCGCGAACGCCTCTATGCCTGTACGTATCTGTGTGTAATGCGTTGTTCGGGAGTATGAACGCCTCGCGTGACCCCGGAGGGTCTGGCGATGTTCCCGGCGTTAAACTACGTCCGTAATTTGGCATCCGATCAATCCGTCTCGCGCTCGCGGCTGTCTACGTAATTGGTTTCGCTCTCGGTATATCTTAGGGTGACGAGGTTGGGACGGTGGGATGAGAGGGGGGGGGGGCGGGTGGAGGGAGGTGGCCGGACGTCGTCTCAATGTTCAAGTGTATGGAGGCTTGTTTCCTTACTACACACACATACACACACGCGCGCGTTCACGCACGTACGCACCCACACACACACACATACACACACACACACACACACACACACGCCCATATATGTGTACACACAGATACATATATATATAGATATACACGTATGTTTATACGTGTATAAGCTAACTTATCGCTACATAGATAGGAGACGTCGCTATCACTCCCGGGCGGTATTACGCGATTTCGCCAAGAAGATGGAACGCTCCGAGGCGTACGTCGGAGACGAGAGCTACAAAGAAGAAACAAATATGCGACTACCGTGTCGTACGCGAGTATCCTCGCGGAGAAATGGCGCAAGGCCCTTTGCATCGGGGAACCGATGGAAATCTTAACGAGCAATAAAAACGTTTTCGAATCGGCAGATTTGTATCGTATAATTGATTCGATCGTGTCTGGGAATATCAATGAAATTGTGGTATCGTTTGACTCCGGTGGGTGAGAAGGTGCCTCAAAAGTTTGGCACTTTTTTGAAGTTATACTTCTTTAGGCGCGTTAGGCAGTACTGATGGGAGTGTATTTTCTTGATGTGGAGAACTGCGCGCGCACCGTCACACACACCATGAAGTTCGTTGCGAGTGGGAATTTCTTCTTTTTTTCTTTTCGGGCTGAATTTATCCGCGTGGAGCGCAAATGGCATATACTACGCCAGAAGGGCGATTTTGTACCAGGCGCAACAGCATAGTGGCCGACGTTAAAACGAAATAGCTATAGTTTGCGTTACGCGAACTATAGCTATTTGAGTTTCGCGTCGGACGCTGTGCCATTGCGTCAAGTACACAATCGCCACTCAGCTCTATTGTACAGTAACATACTCACATAGTAGGCACATAAGATTTCCGCAGACCCAAGTGGTTTTTTAAACTGCGAACATCATTATTGTTCATATTCATAAAACTTCGTTTACACCCAACACAACAATTAAAGAAGCAAGAAAATTCCCTCAATTTTTTAGCGTTTTTTGAAAGATTGTATCTCAGTGAAAAATAGTCGTATCAATATACAAAAAAAATCATTTTGAAGATCCAATATTCTAGTTTTGAGATCTCCCGGCCAACAAATTTTATGGCATATAATTATTACGCAATCATAAGAAATAGCGTGACGAAAAAAATTTCAAATTGTTTTCTTTTTTGCTTTGGTCCGTGGCATTTTTTTTCAATTACCAAATACATGGAGCAGATCGCATGTTGTTTCAGCTTCGATTTCATTTTTTATTTATCTCTTTACGTCAACTTTTCTCTGAGATATCCGAATTTAATAAAAAAAAGGTCCTTTTGTCTTTGGTCATCGATATCTCAGCAACCAATGATACCGCAGAAAATTGAACGATAGTTTTGAAAATTTAAAATGATTTCCTATAAGATCCTTTCGTAATTTTTCGGATTTTTTTTTATCTTCCACATTGATTTGAAAAAGTATAAAAAAGTGACTTTTTTCGTCGTTTTACATACTAAATCTACCGGGTATTGGCCAAATTATTATACTCAAACAAAAATTCGTGAAAGGGATGGCTATAATTAACTTATTATGGCAAGAATGTTATTATTTCGTTAATTTACCTGTGATTAGTATGGCAACGCCTAAATGTTCTGTTCTTCAAAATGGTGGCGGGTAAATACACTTACCAGCATTAAAGAAACATATAATGACTTATAACTAATGTATTTGATCCGTTTTTCCGGAGTCATTCTGTGGGTTCATTTGTTGCTGACGATGAGATAGCGATGGACCTTTTTTCATTAAAAGTCGGATATCTCAGCGAAAAAATTGACCTAAAGAGATAAATAAAAAATAAAATCGAAGCTGAAACAACATGCTATCTGGACCATGTATTTGTTTAACTGAAAAAAAATCCCAAGCCGGTGGACCAAAGCAAAAAAGAGAACAAATTTGAAGTTTTTTTCTTCGCACTATTTCTTATGATTGTGCGATAACTGCAGCTCGTAAAATTTGTTGGCGGGGACATCTCAAAACTAGAATCTTGGATCTTTAAAATACTTTTTTTGGTATCTTGACACGACTATTTTTCACTGAGATACAGCCTTTCAAAAAACATTAACAAATTGAGGAAATTTCCTTGCTCTTTTAATTCTTGTGTTGAGTGTATATTGTAGTGTAGATATTTCTTTTTTGTGAAACTTGTGTTTAAGATTTGAAGTTATATAAATGTAAATATTATTTTTATTCAATCATCTGATTTAATATTATTTTTGCAAAATTGATATTTACACATATTTATACCTATTTATATTATTTTTAACTGCCTTCATTGGAAAGATTCTAATATGAGCTTTTTTAATTAATTTAATTTATTTGTAAGTGTTATTTATTTAAACTTGTATTCATGGTACCTATTTAATGTCGTTTATCGATCATTTGCCTCGGTTCAAATTTGTTTGAATGCGCAAAATAATGATACCATAATATTTAAATGTAATGGAAAATCATTTAACGCTTACTTAATTGGCGACGTCGCAGTTCTTATTTAGAAAAACAAAGAAAATACTTGTGTGTACATATGTACGCACGTAGGAAGTTATACTTCTTTGGCGTGAATAAAAAAAGAATTTCTTCACGCATTCAATCAAATTTGAACTGATAATGAGTCAAATGATCGATAAACGACATTAAATACCATGAATACAGGTTTGAATAAATAACACTAAAATTAAGTTAAATAAAAATCACAATTAGAATTTTTTATATGAAGGCAGTTCAAAATAATATAAATATATGAAAATATCAATTTTGCAAAAATAACATTAAATCGGACGATTCACTGAAAATAATACTGGTATAACCTCAAATCTTAAAACACACTTTCCACAACAGAAAATATTTACACTGCAATGTAAACAAATAATTTTTGTATTCACGCCAAAGAAGTATAACTTCTCGCGTGCGTCCATAAGTACCTACACACAGGTTTTTTGGTAATTTGTTATTTGGGCTTGCTTTGATTTTTTGTTGAATTTTGTTCTTAACTTATTCTTAACGATAGATAATTATTCGATGGCTGTGTTTGAGAAAATCGTCGAATGCTGTGATAATAATAGTCTAATCGTTGTTCCTACGGAGTAGAGTAGAAGTTCACCATTCGCAATGACTTTGCGATAGAAACAAAAACTATAGTAAGAAAAACGGGCGGAGCATAAACAACTAAGAAATCTCCGTCCAATTGCAGAACCCATAATGCAGTTCTATATAAAGAGCTATGCGACGTAACCCGCGTGATGAGTACTTTGCTGACGAGATTGTGTCAACGCTCCCGGCAAAAGATAATTTTCTTATCAACGACGAACCGAAGTTACGTGGTGGCGATCTTTAAACGCCAACCACTCGATTTTTAGGTACACGTCAAACTGAAACAACGAAACAGAAATAGGGACGTTTGGCTCCCAATACATGTCAAGGAAATACAAATTCAAAGGAGGAAGGGATCAATGACAGAGAATTTGTTAAGCGGTACGAGAGGTACATTTAGGAAAGCGTCCAGATGGGTAGACAACCGAAGAAGGGTGTACATTGTTTATACAGTGCTGAACGTATATCGTTATACGTGTGTTGTATGGCCACATAGATGTGGCTGGCTAGAGAGTAAGTAAATATGGCCGCTACTGTGCGCTGCTGGACAACCTACTCGTTCTATGGGTGCCGTTCAGACTTTGAAACTCGTTCGAGAGGGGACGTTGTATTCGAAGGGTCTCGCGTCGCATCTCTCCCTCGCACACCTATCTATACGTGGCCAGTCTAGCCAAGAAACATGCCGCGTATAATGTACGAAGAAAGGGAATGAGTCATGTCGCAAGCGATACAGCGATCGGACGCTTGGACCCAATCATTGGCAGATTCGTTTACACTGGAAACGCCTTGGGACGGCAATACGCGTGCCAATCACCGATACCGTCGTCGACTGGACCAGGCCAACCACAGTGTTACCATTAGACGGTAGAATCGAGTTACCGATCGGCCGATGCGCGGTGGTAAGCGCGGGATATCTTTCGCTGGACGTTGAGAGACGTTACAAGCGAAAGAGAGAACTCGGGGCATCGGGAGCGAAGCTGTGACTGCTAAAGAATGACAACGACAGGATGGAAGCGATGCCCGAGGAGAGTGAAGGTGTACTCGGGATACGCTGCCGAGTAGAGTTAGAGAGCAATTCCGAAGATGAAGAGAGGGAGCGCGTCTATATGTGCATACACCACGTATAAATATATACGATATGTATATAAGCGAGCGGGAGTTCTGAAAAGGCATGTGTGCGTGGAAGAAAAAGAGGGAGTAGAACAGAACTTGTACCGTGACGAGGAGCGTACGCAAGAAGCGAGCCAGCGAAGAGAACGAGCTAGGTAAGGGAGAGAAAGAAAATGTGAAAGCGGTTAGGCGGGTCGGGAGAACGAGAGGCAGAGAGCGCCATCGGCGGCGATGGAGGGGGAACAGCCGAGCGCGAGGGAGACGCGCCGGGGGTAGACGACGCTCCGCGTTAGCATCGGCTCCCAACGTTCGACAGTTGCGACTTGACTGCCGCGCGTGTTGTTTTCAATTTTTCTGTGTAGAACGTGTTTACCTCCCCCATTTTCTCCCCTCCCCCCTGCCCCGATCAAACGTTTTAGCACGACTTTTCGATCACTCTCGTTACACACCTGACTCTATCGTTCAATTATTATTGTTGCTCTTATTGTTACGTATAAGACGGAAGAGAAAATAGAAGAGCAAACGAAAATGTGTGCATAGACGTAGTGTGTCTTACGGTCGGCGGGAGAGAGTCCGGAGTCCCTGTGGCGTTCATTGATGGATTATTAACGATCAAGTGTACACGAGGATAAAGAAAAAACGAAATACCGTGGGTAGCTAACGATCCGAGGAGCGCACGCTTTAGTGCTAATTGTTAGGCCAATTATTGTGACAGTTGCAACGGTGCTCCGATAATATATATATATATATATATATATATATATCTTAATAAGATATACGTGTGTACAGTGTGTTGACCGGTGTGAAGTTTCGATATTATCGTGTTCTTATATTATGCATTTTACAATTGGTGAGCGGGTTATACGCAACGGGTATTGAGTAACGTCGCATACACCGGAGTTTTGTTCGTCGCTGAAAGAGTTCTTAAGTTTGTTTGGTTCTCCTTGGTGTTTTGGTTTGTCTTGGCCGATTTTCTTTTTCTTTTTTTTTAAAATTATTCTGTTATACTGTGATTATTGTGGAGAGTGTGAAACCCGACTCGCTCGCTGCCGACGTCCTCTCGGGAGTTTACGTGATGAATACATATATGTATATATAGTTGGTTGATCAGCCGCGTCGCCGCGTGGTGGCACTGGTGGCACGCTCTCATCAGTGGCGTCAACATATCAGGCGTTTTCAACGAACAATCGCGCCACGATCGATCGAGAAAAACTGAGGAATAACGAAGTAAATCGTTTTGTTGGATTTTCATCACCAGCGGTCATTTCCGGTGAGTCTTTTTTTTTTTCACCGTACACATTGTGAATTTTCGGTAAGGTTGGGGGAAGTGCGTCGAAACTTGAGTTGTGCGGAAGTCTCGACCGATTAATAAGATGAAACGAGGATTGCGAGTCGAGTGATAAAAAGCGTTGTTTCTTGCGGCAAGATCCCCCCCCCCCCCCCCCCCCCGGTCTTCCGAGGATCAAAACTAAGCCATGACGTAGCCATGACGTAGCCATGACGTAGCCATGGCGACGCATCCGCCTTGTGTGCATTCACCCTATTTGAAGTTTTTTCGTCTCAAATCCATTTTGTCATTTCGCCATTTCGCCATTTTCCTCTCGGCTATTCCACGAATTACGCTGACATTATATTTTCAACGTTTTATACACGAATTTCCGAGTATAGTTGGTGGGATCGTGGGGCAGAAGGGTCGTTATAATCGCGTGCCAACAATTTTCACGACGATAACGAGGCGTCCTGGGATTTATGATTATTACGCTAAATTGAACGCGTTTTTAAGCACGATACTTTGCGTTAAGATGTCGAACTTTCTTTTCATTCCACGAAAATGTTGATTCTGGTGGCGACAATATCGCGATACTAATACCGAGTACCAGGAATTTTCTCGGGGCAAATGTGTCAATTATTCTTGTGAAATCTGATAATGAAAATAGACCATTGGAAATAGATTAATCGAAACACAACGTTTCACATTCTTTTTTTTCACATTTTTTTCATTTTGTCGGCCATATGAATTTGAGAATTTTTTTGAAATACCGTTTACCTTTCCATTTTTGTTTCGCTTTCTCATTGAGGAAACGATATTTAGCTTCGACATTGCTTTTTTTTACGAAATTTCAATAGCAATTCTGTTTCTGGCAGTTTCTTTTTATGAAATATTTTGTTTGGTTTCAAATTCATTTATCATTGTTGTTATTATTGTATGATAAATTCACGAGGTACTGAAAAATGATTGTTTGAGAAAGCGTCTTATCTCGAGACTATAAGATTATAAGTTTGAGCAATGCCGAAGCCTGTTGAATCGGTGGGATCGTAAAACCATTTCGTTGGTGCGTTGCAGTCTAGTAGTGGTGTATAGTGGCAGGGGTGTACGTGTATAAATATAGCGTGAGTCGCGACAGACTTTGTTGGGTTTCAAGGGGTATCGTGGATTTTCCCACGCGGTCGGAGCGATTGCCTCTCGGTTGCACGGTTCAAGGACCATAAGCCGGGCGTATACTTACAACCTGGTGACAATGAAAGATATAATTTGACGCAATCTCTCATACTTGCAAAAGTATTACCATCCAAGTGAGAAATAAAAGTGTCCGCGATTGCGCCACTGTTGCCACGTATTAAGAGATTTATTACGATATAAATTTTCGCACTAAATACAAAATACGAAAAGAATTAGAACTAGAACGCGTTAATGAAGTTCGAAATATTTTTACCGTACGATTTTGAACATTGAACAATTTCTTCGTTAGAAATGAATGTACGAACGAATAAAAAGGTATTAGATTGATAGAATTCATATGGTTTAAGATATTGCACATCGAAGAATGATAATATAAGTGGTATTGTAATCACTCGGGGAACAGAGAGAGAGAGAGAGAGAGGGAGAGAGAGACGTAACGAGCGGGCCGACGGAAGAGACGAAGGACGTAATTATCGACGCATAGTTCAGAGATATATTAATCTTGCGGCGTTATTTTCCAGTGCTTTGGACCACTTCGCGTCCTGAACAGTACTTTCTGTGCGACATTTATTTTTATGTCGAGATATCCAACTTTTACAGAATCTTTGACATTTATTCGAAAACTTTGTGAATTTTAAATACGTCTAGTACTAGTACGATAGTTTTTTTTTTTCATTATTTTCATATTTATCACCATTTAAATATTCTTTGTAATTTATAATAATTTACATTATCGAAAAACTGAGTGACTTAAAAATGTGTGTGTGTGTGTTTTTTAATAACGTGGAGGTGTCTCGATTGGTGTTCAGTTTCTTCACAAAATTGTAAACTTTCGATTGATTACAATGCGAGAAAAAAGAGCGTTCGATGTTTGAAAAATAAAATTCGTATATTTTGAGTTAATAATCGGAGCAAAACTCGATCGATCAAAGTGCTGCCGATCACGGGACAGATGCGCTCTACCACGCGTCCCGAAATATCATAATTTTTGTTATTTATCAAGAGCTGCTCACAAGCCCCCGTTATTCACGTATTCAATGAAATAATCATACGGAGTATAAAAACAATTAGGATTTACGAACACGTACGGTGTTATCATTGTAAAAAAAATAATAGTTTTGAGGTGAATCACTTACCGACGAAGTGGAATGTAAGACCAAAACTCAGAATTACTTTTAAACAAGAAATCCAAACGATATTATGCACCGTACTGATTCTGATAATTCCTCAAAGTTCATAAACTTCATTTGTGATTCGTGTAATCGTACAATTACGAGAAACGTGGTAAATGGGTGATATCGAAAATTGAGGTTATGCCACCATTTGCCTTTTCTCGACCATCGCTTTCTCCGTAATACCCAACGACTCGGGCGAATCAATCGCTGATTCCTGGATAATTAAACGAAGAATAATATCCGTTGATAAATAATTTGGGAAATGCAGTTTCGAAAATGTATAATTTAATAATAACACAATAAGAATAATTCGAAATATTTCAAGCGGAAGATACAATATCGTTAACTCTATTATTGTTTTATTTTGTAACGTAAGGTATAAAATCTATTCGATAATTCGTTAAAAAATTGTGATTCTATTCCTCGGTCTCTCGGTTCTCGTTCGACGTTGGGAAGTCTGGTCGAGTGTACTATAACCATATGGCGTCCCTTCCGTCCCCCGTCTTTCTTACTCGAGTGCGAGAAGACCGGTTTGTGCCAGCTTCCAAGCGCGCTCCTGAGGTATAGATGCCCGGAACCCGAGTGGCGACCGAGCACGACTATGGCGGAATGGGACAAGTACCGGCGGTGAAGTCATTGGGGCGGGGAGGGGGGAAGAGTGTCTCGAAGCTTGGTTCTTAGTTCTCTTATATATATATGTATATATATTTACCTACCTACCTACCTACCTACCTACTACTATACCAACCAACCTACCACCACTACCGAGTATTCTCGTGGCCTACGGCTCTTGCTGCCCATGGCTCTCTAGTCCAGTCATTATATACATTTGGAAATGCAAGTGAACTGAGAAAGCTGATTTTTGAAAAGTTTAACCTCAAATTGTCGACCAAATATCCCATGTGCATTTTCCGCCATCTTGAAAAAAGGGTTACATTTTGTTTTTTACGATAACTCGGCTCTATGTTATGATACAAAAATTTCGCTTACATACTTTTTTGTTGCTTTTTTCACGCTCTACAATTAAGGTCCCATGAATTTTTCACCTACCGTTGATCGTTGTTGAGATATCGAGCGAGAAAGTAAAACATTAAGAGATTGGGACTAGTTTTTTGCTGGCTTTCGTCATACATATCGATTTTGCTCCTTTCTCGCGATACATATCGAAAAAATGTCTATTATGAAATTTTTAGAGCCTGCTGATTAGCTCCAATTTAATTTTGTTTGATTTTTTTTTAGACAAAAATTACGACTTGTAGTTCGCCGTAAAGTTGGCAAGTCCGCGCGAAATTTCAATGTCATTGCTCGCGCGATTGTACACAGGGTAGTCGCGAGAAACAGAACACCCGAATATCTAGAAAACTAAATCCCGGAGAAAAAAATGTTTCAAATAAAAAGTTTAACTCATGGAGGGACTGATGCAGCAGTGTCATCCGCTTTCGATCCGCATTATATTTTGAAGGTCATTTCAAGTTCAACTTGTTTTTTCAAAGGGAAACATATATATTTTATTGCAGATTCTTAATCTACGACTTGAGACGAATAACTGCTGTTGGAAAAAATGTTTCTCTTAGTCACTACTTTTGCCAATATTGAATTTTCAAAGAAAAAATACACAATGTCGAGAAAATCTTTTTATTAATGACAATATTGTAAAAAGTAGGGACTAAGAGAAAAATTGTTCCAAACAATAGTTATTTGTTTCAAGTCTTAGATTGAGACTTTGAAGGAAAAATATGTTTCCATTTGAACAAAAAAAACAAGTTGACTGATCTGACTGCTGCATCAGCCCCTCCATGATTTAAACTTTTTATTTGGAATATTATTTCCTCCGGGATTTAGTTTTCTAGATATTCAGGTGTTCTGTTTCTCGTGCCCTATTACCCTGTATACAATCGCGCGAGCAATAATATCGAAATTTCGCGGGGACTTGCCAACTTTACGGCGTACTACAAGTCGTAATTTTTGTCGAAAAAACACCCACAAAAATTACATTGCAGGTATTAGCAAGCTCTACAAGTTTCATAATAGACATTTTTTTCGATATGTATCACGAAAAACAGCAAAAAACTAGTCTCAATCTCTTAATGTTTTACTTTCTCGCTCGATATCTCAACAACGATCAACGGTAGGTGAAAAATTCATGGGACCTTAATTGTAGAGCGTGAAAAAAGCAACAAAAAAGTATGTAAGCGAAATTTTTGTATCATAACATAGAGCCGAGTTATCGTAAAAAACAAAATGTAACCGTTTTTTTTCGAGATGGCGGAAAATGCACATTCCCCCCTCCCCCATATAAAAAAAATCAGCTTTCTCGGTTCACTTGCATTTCTGCACCGTTTTTTCGGATATAATGACTGGACTACTCACAAAAGTCCACTGTACTAGCCTACTTGGTAGAAAGATTAGGTCGAGTGACGGGAAGAATATTGTCTTACCCCGGGAATGTTTATAACCCCTAGTTTTTCGCCACGCGGTTGTATTTAATACAGAAATGGATGAAAAAATACTAATTGTAAGATAACGTGTTTCGATTTATTTTGTCGTATTATTTGTACCTAGGTATTTATAGGTACCTATACGTATGCTACGAAGCTATAAATTAATGGATAGAAAGACCGTTAAATCGTACAAAGGGAACGACAATTGTACAAGTCCCATTGGCCAAGCGTGGTCCGCACATACGATTTTTCGTTGCTTTTTGTTCCTTTCCCTTTCGCTCTCTGTTCTCTTTTAACCAGTGCACCTGAGCGCGACAGCTGCACGCGTTCGTAGCATACGTGGGTATCCCCGCTCCCCCGCCCTCCGGGCACGTAAACGTGCGTGGAGCAAAAAATACAACGATCCAGTTTGGAGGCTAACTAATATATTCGCGACGGGATAAAGAAGTAGCTACGATGTATTTACATAAGAACCAAGCAATAAAAACATAAAATAAGTATAATAAAAAGACGAAGGAAAGGACAATTTGAAAAAAAATTTATATATAAATATTGATATCGATTGATAATTATGGATGGATGGAATTAGATGAAAATTTGAAAAATGTGTTCGAGCTAAGAGTATTAGAAATTGAATTGAATTAAGAACGATCGCAATTTGGTCGAGTCGAAGGAAGTCGAAAAATTGAATGATATAATAAATGTCACGTGGATGAATTAAATTATTGCGTTCGTAATGTGAACGTTCGTACTTGGGGAGATTATTAGAAATAGTTCGTACAAGCAGAGGGCGACCATTTTCCACTTTCCGGAAGTACCGATAAAAAACACGCGTTAGCATACAACTTTCTTGTCGATAAATTCGTCCGCGTATAATTTTCCATCGTATTATAGTTTGCCATGGTTATGCGTCATAAGAGCAGTAACGGCTAAAGTCGTTTTGGAACTTCTCAAATTTCTTAAATCGAGGGTATTATCAAGAATTCTGAGAATTTTTAATTACCCTGGGGATGAGATGCGATGAATCACTGTGACGTAACGGGAGTTAAAGCCACTTATGCCCCCGTTATGCTGCGTGAAGACCCTTGAGTCATGTTAAAAAATCGATTTGCGGTAATGGAGCGTATACGTATATGCACGTCGTTTCATCGACTTTCACCCTCCTCTGTATCGAGGGGTTTGCCGAGTATGCCCTTCGAACTATGAGAAAATATTTTTTTTTTTCTTCTGAAATTGAGTTACGATCTCACCCCAATGACATACGATGATCGAACTTCTCAAAACGCATGCACATTTTTACGGTTACACATAGGAATACACGTCGAACCCAAGTTATTGTTTCCACATCTGTTGTTTCAAATTTTTTCATTAATTCTCTTTTTTCTTTCCTGCGGAATTTTTCATCCCAAGTATCGCTTCGTACGCGCGGACACGTTTATTCTTTACTTTATTGCGAAAATAATGTGTATTACCTGCTGATTTATTTACCGTAACGAAATCTTGACTGCTTATCTAGAGAATTGGTATCTTGGCTGTTCCCATTTTACGAAACGTAAAATGGCTGATAAATTTCAAATTTTGCCAAATTTCCCGGTCCGTTTTTGTAACAGGAGTCGATTTCGACAATTTGTAAATTTACATAAAATTTTAACGAGTTAACCAATTTTGTATAGTTAATAATAATAAAATTCTCGTAAATATGAATTAATGTAATTAGTGGTTCGATTATAATGAGCTTTGAGGGGTTACGTACCTTTAGGTAGGTACGGTGAAATTATTTTTTATACCTTTATACCTGATAAAAGAAAGTTTGATTCGAGGAGAAATTTGCAATATCAGTGAAATAACTATGGACCAAATTTCCTGATAATCTCATAGAAATATATTCAAAGTGGCGGTCATAGTAGAATTTCTCCGAAAACATCTTTATGAGACCACCGATTACAGTTTCGAAAAGATCGCCGCCTTCTGTCGTTCCGTTAAAGAAGATTAATAAAACTCCCAATTATTTTGTCAAAATAATAGTGATTTGAAGTGAAGAATGAAAATCCAAAAAGAAAACAAAAATAATGGATGCATTTAAAGAAACTTATGACGAGTACCGGATAATAGTATAATATAGTTAATTTTATACAATTTCATTCATCTCGGATCAATAGTTTTGAAAATATTTCTGATCTCGATTATGAAAACGCCATTTCGAAAAAATTCCCTTGAAAGTTTATTAGAAACAATGTGTAGGCTGCGCGCCAGATGTTTGTTGTCGACACTCGAGTACCTGCCTTCTTTGGACCATGACTGTATTATTATTTATTATTATTTTAACATGAAATCGAAAAAAATATATATATACGTACATATATATATATATAATTGAAATGCTGATTTTTTCAAATGAATAAAGGTTACGTAGCTCCTTAACCCTTAGTAGTCACACTTATTGTTAGCTAGAATGACGTTATAAATAATGAAATAATGCATTTTAAACCTTGTTTAATATAAGGATATTGATTAGAAATAACAAAATAAATTCTAAATATGCAAAAAAAAAGAACTCGTGAAAAATTATTTTTTTTTTTTACAAAAATGGCTTTAACTCTTATAATTATTTAAAAAAAAATGGTTTTATAATCTGGAAACAATGTACTTTGAAATAGACACAGCCGTTTCTGTTCACACTGGGTCTGTTGGAGCCAGGACTTTCGTAGCGTCCACTTTCAACAGCTGCCACGTTCCGACTAACGGTCCGATCCAAAATCTACCGTCTCCGTACTGAAGTTGAAGATCCAAATGATCGTTAGATGGCGCCACAAAACCCAATCTATCGATTTTAGTGAGCAGTATTCCAGGTGAAAAAAGAGCCCAGGTCCCGTGGACCCAGTGTGACTATTCAGGGTTAAACGAATATATTTAAAAGCATCGGGTTTTGTAAACCGAGATACGTGCGAGATAGAGAAGAAACTCGAGAAAAAAAAACGTAAAATGATTGTGAGTGACGAATTTAGTTCTTGAGAAAATTGCGATCGACGACGTCGAGTAGCAAATCGTACGTTATTTAATTAACGAGGAATGTTGTAGCGGGTGCGGGACTTATTGTTAGTACCGGTAGAAGTTTGAGTCACAGTGAATCTGCGTCAGTGGCGCGCACAGCGTGACACAAGACGACGTATCGAATTATCACGAGGCGACGTATGGCCCCCCTCCTCTATTTCGTCGACGCGAGAGCGTGTCACTGTGAGATTAGACCGATTAATCTGACTTGCGGCCGTGTGCTCGAAACGGCAATAAAATGCAAACGTAGTATACCCAGAATTGCATACATGGCAGATATACTGCACGAGGTGCATCGAATAGCATACTGTACGTTCTCTGATCCATAACCTAGGACCTCGGGGCGATTTGAAATAATTATTATTCTCCGTTGATCGAAGCTGGCCAACTATTGTTGAAAAGAAAAATCATTCGTATGAAATTACGAATGAATGATTCATCGATAAATTCCACAACAATTGGAATGTTCAGTACAGTGGAAAAGTATCGTTCGTATAAACTTGAATATTTTCCAGACGACAATTTAATCAATTATGGTACGAAATAGACATTTCGCTATTCTCATAATTCCCTATTGATAAATTCACAGAAATAAATTTGTTTTCTTTTTTTTTTTAACTAAAACCAAAGATCCGTTTTCACAAATATTCGTAGAATTTCTTCGAAGTACATAATTTTTGAAATATCAACTATTATGCTTTATTTTGTTTTTTTATTTGAAGATAATTTCGTCTTAAAATGTATAGAAAGTCGCAATAAGTGTTGTTATTATTATAAGCATTTTCCGAGGTTCGGTGTATAACGAGATGGATTGCGAATGATCCCGTTAAATTTCAAGCCAATCGTTCAAACGAACACCGATATATCTCGATCGCAGGAATGAAAAAAGTGATTTAATGAAAAATGTGTTGAAACTTTTTCGCATGGCTCAGACACGAAGACTCGTGGCATACTGCGAACCGGTAACAGGATTTCTACCAGACAGGCCGTAATCCCTTCAAACCTCGACAACGCGGTCGATTTAATTTTCGGTAAAAAATGAGACGCGAATATCCAGTTATCTCTATTGCACGAATATCGTCTCGACCGGTATTGCGGATCGTCGCTAATTAATCTTTCTAACCGACGTTAAATAAGGAAGATCGTGAATATTTAGCTATTACGGAAAATTAAATGATTATAAATGAAAACAATTAACTAACAATAAATAGGAAATTGTACTATAAAATGAATAAATAAACAATGATAAATCCTCCGTTTTCCACGAAAATCTCGGTGAATCGAAAAATAGAACATTGCCCGAGGTACCTAAAGTTACGAATCCTTAAGCTCATAGGGTTCGGCAGTGAGTGTCTCCAGAAGACGTTGATTCACTTTTTCTCCCAACGCGACGTTACGTCTCGCTGCGATTTTTCATCTCGACGGAATATCGTAGTACGCTATAGTATATTGCGATAGTAAAGGCGCATACGACATCACTCACGACTCATACAATCGTACAGACAGAGAACGCGACTCACGCCGTTGGCATTTGTAAATGAGACGTTACGCAAGAGTCTCCCGCCGTAGTGTACCTACCTAGGTGCCTACTAGGTATGCTTATATACATAAATATAGTCAAGTTACCGTCCGAGCTACAGTATGAGCTCGCTTAACACTTTCGTTCTTTCGACCATTGGCACACTTCGACCGGTTGCTTAAATTGTAAGGATTTCGACGCTGAAAAAAAGAGATATATACGTGTGTGTGTGTGTGTGTGTGTGTGTGTGTGTGTGTGTGTGTGTGTGTGTGTGTGTGTGTGTGTGTGTGTGTGTGTGTGTGTGTGTGTGTGTGTGTGTGTGTGTGCGTGCGTGTATACCCACGAGTTGAAAAAAATTGGTACGCCGACCGATTTAGTCGGTCGATCGATGCCGGATCAATTTTCTTCGTAAATCATAGCCACCTAGCCACCGTTCTCGATATTCTCGCAATCGATTTGCTTATTGAAAAAAACCCGCGTCACGTTCCGTACTCTCGATCGATATCGATGATCCGCGACGAAATTCTCGCGGAATTCCATCTCCGAGCGTTGATTATTCGCCCGGAGAATCTGCGAGAAGCCACTCGGGCACGAGAACTCTGTCAGTCAACGTATCGATCATGACTGTGCGATCCGCATTTTAGACGCGTGATTTTGAAAAATACAATTAATCAATTTGTGGATAGCTCGAGTGCTCGATGATAGCTTTTGTTAAAGGATACCTACTACGTTTTTTTCATGTTTTCTTTGATTTTTGTTTACTTTGTTTACTGGGTTTAAGGCTATTCCTTAAAATAAAACTTGAGAATTGTCTCGATGGAGGTAAGAAGCAGCAAACGGTAAACGGGAATATTGACGTACTCGCGAAGGGTATGTCCGATTCGGAAGACAAAAAGATAAAATGCTATCTCACACATTTTCACACATTCGTTCCCCTTTTTGTTAGCCTTAACACTATGACGTGGACGTCATACACGTGTGACACCACGTTGTTGTCCTGCGAAAACTATCGGACGGCAGCCAGGGAAACCACGTTGGTGTCGTGCGCCACCTATTGGGCGACCGTGGGCGACACTGTGTTTTGAGCCAGGCCTGCCGGCGCGCGAGCGAAAGAATCCCGAGTAAACGGGCGGACGCCATAGTGTTAATAATTGTTGCCTTAATTCGTTATTTTATTCTCATACCTACATAATTGGATATATCGAGGGATCGATCGATTAACCGATGAAATGTTAATTTTGCTCGACTCATTAAATTAATAAGGGCACAATGGCGCAGTACTGGCTTCGCGGAAGCGTAAACAATTCATAAATCAGTAATTACAATGCACCAGATGCACGACACAGTAGGATACGTACATACACATATATATTACGGACCATTATAGTATTCTGAATATGCACGGAGTATTTTGCAGTAGAGGCAATAGGTGCGGTAGATACCGCGTATTTCGCATATACCGAGTGCACATATTAAACGTGCGGTACGTGCACGCAATCGAATTGGCTCGATGCTATGGAACAAACAAGTTTGCTTGTCGCGAGTCTGTCCCACTCCCCCTCCACCACCACCACCACCACCACCACCACCACCCTCCATCATTCTCTCGCTCTCTCTCTCTCTCTCTCTCTCTCTCTCTCTCTCTCTCTCTCTCTTTCTCTCACTTTCAAAGCAAGTACACACACTTTGGAAACTTGATACTGAAACTACTGGTACAGTGGTAGGTATATGCGCGTGATCAAACTTGAAGCCCAAAACAAACGTTCCACCTACCATTCTAGCTATAATATGCTCGGCGACATTATACTCGCGATACTGTAGACGCCACACCGACAATGGGCATAATGCTATTAATATCGTACAATATGTAAGACCTCGACCAATTTCCTATCAGATTTTCGAACAAGATTTCACGGAATTCCGCGATAATGCCGCCGATCGCGCGATTAAAGTTGGTCGATTCCTCGTATTGTTTGTTCTTTGTTTACAGATATTGCGAGGAAAATGTTATAGGTGATACGATAAGATCGCATAAGAAGCGCATAATACGTTTTATCGGATGGGCGTGGAGTGGAACTTTTTTCGAACTAGCCTCCACCCCACCCCACTTAATTTTATACGTATGTCCGCATGTTGTACTCTTGGACTTGATATACAGGATTGTATACGTGTTGATATAAACCAAACGTGGGTGGGAGGACGTCAAAAACGTGCATGATAAAATTATGAAGCTTGCAAAACACCAGTGGGCAGGGCGAGGGTAGGAAAAGTCTGGCAGCGAGGAGGAAAAGCACGAATAGGGAACCCCTTGTCGTGAAAACATACTACAAAATACCCATTCTGTGCTTTCTTGTACACATAGAGGTATGGGGATTTTCTTCTCGAAAGGATGTTGGGTCGTGTTGGTCCATTTCTTTTAAAATTATTTCAACATACCGATTGTGAGACGTTTAAAAAATCGTGGCTGTCAGAAATTTACTTCTTGGATGAACCTGCCAGCTGTCGACAATTGTGTTTAAATTCCGGGTTTAAGTGTACGCCGTTGTGATAAAATAATAACGATTTATCTGGAATAAAAGGGTCTTGTTCGACATTAGCTAGATTTCACTTCGGGTATTAATCATTGTATTTTATAAATATGCAATTTTTAGGAAAAAGAATAAAACATGAAAAGGTTTGTCGGAAAAGTTAAAACTAACAATCGTCTCGCGATTCGTTATTTTGAAAAACAAGACTCGGGTAGTTCGTTTGCGAAACAAAAAATCTCGATAAAATTTTCGCAGATTGTTTTCGTGTCCCTCTAGATGGTTAATTATAAAAAAAAAACAAATGTGTGAATATTCACCCCGTCAGAATAACACGGAAAACAGCGTATATCGCATATTACATACGTATATAGATATAAGCAAGTGCACACTTGAAATATATACGGTGTGTGTATACGAATGCCGTGTGTAGTTACCTACTCCCTCACGTACCGCATGGAATCACATCTCGCATCGCAGCAAGCAAGGCAATAAGGCGAGCCGAACCCAAGCACAGGTATACTTTCCGCAGCCGTCGTACGTCGTACAGTCGTTCATCATCGCGGAATTACGTCTTGTCCTCCCACCCACCCGGTATATATACGTATACACGACTCTATATATTATTTGCATCTGTATGGTATTTGTAATGGTGTACGTATCTCACTATTGTACTACGTGGTCTCAATACTGCAAGTGTGCGGCACGCGTACATATATGTTATATATAGAAATACAAGTAGGAGAGTCGGAACGTGTTCGTGTTGCGTCGTGTGTACGGCCGCCCTTTACGAGGTGACACGCTTATCTCGTAAAAGCAAGGGGCCACTGTCGCACTTGCTTTTGTTATAAACGCCGTTAAAACCACCCTGCATTATACATGCGGTAGCGCGTCGACGTCTCCTCTCGGAGTGCACGGTGCGCGACAGTCGCGCGTACACACATTCACGCACGCACGCACGCACACAGGAGACGACGCGCGATGTCGTCGCGCGAAAGTAGGAACGAGCCGGTGATGTAGGGCGGCGGTTGGACGACGAGAGGGATGGGAGGTTCGAGCCGAGAGGAAAAAGAGGCGATGTGTAGGTGTATATGGGGAGGGAGGCTCGCGTGATTAGCGAGTTAAGACTGGTTGGATTATACGCTCGGTGTATACGCTCGGGTTAACCTCCTGCGTTTGCCACGAAAATGCGATCTTTCGTTGTCGCCGATTCTCTTTTTTAACAGTGTGCGAAACCACTTGTTTATGGGTCAACGCGTAAAAGGTGATACAATGTACCGAGGTGGATCGTACAGGTTATGCCCGAGGCCGTGTGACGGAACAAAATGGCAGCAGAGGAGCGTGTCGGGCGCGGGATGGCGCTACGAGCGACGAGCGCTCGTGGAGACCGGACTCTTTACGAGTTTTGCGTGATGCGCGATGCGTAACGTTTGTACGGGCTTAGATTGACGACCAGTTGGGATTATTGACTCGACAGGTGTGGTACCTATTCGTATTAGCCTGGAAATATTTTTTTTCGTTTTCTACTAATCTCCATTTTCGACGAGAAACTTCATCGTGTTCGTCGGGGAACTAGTTTTAGGGACAAATCTTTAACGAGCAGGAACGAAATATAAAATACGAAGGAGACTGCTTTTAACGATTAGACATAATGTTGGGTGGTCGCCCTTAACCACGATCTGCAGTTGTACGGTTCATCGCGTTTTTCGTGCAAGGGACCGTAAAACGTCTCGACGAGGCAACGAGGATTGCAGCTTACGTCTGAAGATGAGCATTGGAATGCTGTTCATTACCCAAGTACTTACACGCGAATACTTTAAGCACTAAAGGTTCGCTGCGACATCGCCGGTTACGTATTTAGTCCAACTGTTAGCCTCGAAGCAAGGTGAAAGGTGTACCACGCGACACGTAGTTGAAATTTTCTTCCAAGTCATTTTGAGCGAAGGATGCGCGACATTCGGAGCTAAAGGAGAGCATTAGGCATTGCATTGTTAATCGCCAGAGTCTCTAATGGTGTTTTGACCGTAAATGTCGAAGATTTTTGAGGTTACGTTTACCTTTCACTTTGCCTCGCTTATCTCCGATTCTGAAAATAGCTCGTTAAACTATCAGTTGATTCGTTGAAAAGATACAAACGAGACTCGATCCTGTTGTTAATAATGTAATTATGAAGTTACGATTCATCAGGTATCTTGATAATCATTGGAGATTTTTGAGAAGCAGTTTGTTTCCCGTTGCTTGATCTTGAATCTGCGTATGTTGTAATCGGACCTGACATAACGCATATACAGAGACCAAGTTTCTGGCTAAAACTGAAATATTTTCCAAACAAGGCTTATGATATACAAATCTTGTTTGTTGATCGAAAAATCTCAAATCGCGATCGAATTTGACCGCATATCGCAACGGCGCCACATTTTACAATTTTTCCCTACATATTGCAAGTCATTTTGAAATATTTTCATACGCATTCTTCATCGACCCAAACTCTCGGTAAAATATATTGAAATTGCAAATTTACATTTTATTACCATACAACATAAAAGCGTGCCCTTTGTTCCCGACTTTTATTATCAATTTTATGGAGGTATCGATCGAATTCCGAGTACAAATAAATCCACGAGATGTTCGCCAGCTTGGTCGCCGTCGATGTTTTTCCCGTGGCAAAATCGATATCTCGTGGCCCGCGATACTCGTCGCTGCGCTGATGCACTTTATTCGTCTTATTGTTAGATTCTTTCCTTCCACGGGCTGGCTACTCCCGAGCCCCTTCTCTCAGCTCGCTGGCTTTGCCAAGCTGGCTTTAATTTTCTCAGATCGCCAATTGAAACAAGAGCGTTTCGTTCGACTGCCGGAGAAAGATACGTCCTAGAGATGGAGAGCGGTGGGAGGGTCTAGAAAGGAGTTTAACACTCGGAGGGTTTGGCAAAGTCGCGAAGGGCCGTGGAAAGGTTTTGCTTCCGGAAACAGTGCTACTATTGCGAATGGTAGCAGAGGAGAATTCCGTGGACCGGCCGGAATTGGTTTTCGCTCTTAAGTAATTGCCAATCGTGAAATTTTCTTTTAATGCCCTTCACCCTCCGTGGTTAACGTGTAGCTCCCCCCCCCCCCCCCCGTTATACCCGAACGGCGAAATCGAGAGACTTCGACGAGGTCCTTACACCCTCGTACTCTTATCCCTCACAGGTTCCCCCTTAAGCGCACAATAGCCAATTTCCCGAGTTCTTGTATTGGTTGATGCTACTCTAGCCGCGTGTTTTTTCTTTCTTTTTTCTATCCTCGATACGGTAAGCATCCAACTGTAATACGTCACTAGTTACCTCCTTACTTTGAGAATTACGAGGTACCGAGGATCTATCGCCTCGCCGGTGAATCTCCTCGTTTTATATTTTCTCGATAATTCGATCTATATAATACACCGGAATTATTATCGCGTTACGCGAATCGAATGAAAGTGCGATAGTAATGATATTATTACTATCGTTGTTGTATTTTTTTATTCATTACGTAGATACGAAGTGAATCTTCAACATCAATTTCGTTCGTTTCAGTAATCATTCAACCTGTCGTTTATTTACAAACTTCTGATGCAATTGATGCGATAAAAAGATCGTGACAATTCGAACATACAGAGATAATACGAAAAATCCAACGCAATCAAATTCATCAATCACACTTTTGTTCTCGATTTAAACAAAATTTAATATTTGATCAACCAAATAAAACAAAAGATTGTGTCCTTTGTAGGACAGAATAATTTGATCATTCGCGAGATATAAAGTAATTTCGGGTATTATGGAACGTCATAAGCCTTTTTGGAAATAAAACTCGAAGCATAAGTATGCTATCAATCAGTATTTATTGGTTATGCCAGTCGTTGAACTTATTGGCAATCAATAATTAGAAGCTTAAGGCAATATAACTTCAAAGAATAACTGAAAATAGAAGTTTAGTAAAATTGAACAATCGTTGAAATCGAAACATGGTTGGGTATTATGGCCTACCGTGAGCCAGATGTCCCACCAGAGCAAACAATACAAACAATAAATCGCACGTTATTTTTCGGAGCAATATTTACAGAAAAAAATGTCAGTTTCCACTCATGAGCATTCTTCGTGATCCCATAGCTTACAACATAGGCATTGAACATGGCCCTCTAAACCTGGTGAGCCATTTTGAAATTTATATTGAAAAGATATTGAAAAAATTACAATTCTAGTAACTGAAATGGTTGAAACTTACCAAAAAATAACATAAAAATACGCACGCGCCCCGCCGCACGCATTGACTGAGCTTGTGCACACGTGGCAGGTATGTTTAACACTAACGTTGGTTAATTTTGGAGAAATAGCAGAAGGGCATATTGGCCAACTTGGCCATAATATCCGAAACTACTCTATAAATTTCTCACGGATCGATTGTCCTGGACTATAAAAGTTATAAGTTGCGTAATGAAATATTATTTGAGAAAAGAAAAAAAAGGAACTAAAGCACCAAAGCTATTGATGAAGTTTAATTGCATCTGCTTTCCGCTTTTGATATCGTGCGGTATTTTTCAATATATGGCAATGATGGAACATATATAGTCCCAACTACCGCGTTTAACCTTCGACGGTTCACGAGATATTGCCGATAAAAAGGAATATATACTTAGGAAGAAAATAAAAACTACAACGAAAATTGTGTAATTTCATCCATTACCTAAGGAAACTAGAGTCACCGACTGGTACCGTGAGGTTTATTGCATGCTGTCGTTCAGAAATTCTATACGTTCGCTGGGTAAAATCGAGAGACAGGCTCGTGCCTTGGGCCCCTTCAGGAAATCCCAGAAAAACTTTCTCGCGCTAACGCCTTTGCAACAGCGCTGTAAGAAATTCTCTGTTTCAAAAGAGCGAGAGAGCGTGCGCGCGCACGCGCGCGCGTGTGTGTGTGCGTGTGCCTGCGCGGGTAAACGGGAGAATGATCCAAGCGATTTCGTCTCTTGACTCTACGCGCTTAGCCGATCACCTATAAATTTGTGTTCTATACATTGAACTCTCGGTGTTTACGCGCGCTCCCTGCTATAGTCCACAACAATATGCAGGCATGCCACGCGACTATACGCAACATCGATACATGCATCTATTTACTATTTCCCTCTCTCTCTCTCTCTCTCTCTCTCTCTCTCTCTCTCTCTCTCTCTCTCTCTCTCTATCTACATGTATATATACAGGGTGCCCTATTTGTATTTATCGCTGGTAATAAGTCGAGAAAGTGAGGTCGTACGAAAAGAAGTTTGCTATGAAATTTCTATGATTTCAAGGGATACACACGATGCTCATATTGAGATTTTTTTCTGTCGAGGCGTTTGATTTCACATCAAGTTCATACCTACTCGGTTTTTTAAGCGAGGACCTATACAATTTTGTTTCCGTCATATTGTAGACGGAGTCAAGATGAACATAACGAAAAAAAAAAATCTCGCCTCTAAAATGTCCGAGTTTGTTGGCGACGAGGAGTTGGAAAACGATGCCAAATTCAATGCACAACGATGCTCGGGCCCATAATGTGTCACTGAATGCTTGCATTCGTATTACCGAAGATATACCTACCAGAACACGTGGTGGTGGCACGGTCGCATATCGAAGCGTAGTTTGTAGCAATATTTCTCGACCCCATTTTCGCGACTTATTTCCATCGATAAATTAAAAGGGGACATCCTGTATACCTACAGATAAATAGTAAAAATATAATACCTACTACTTTCTCGGCTTTCACTGCGGAGTTTCGCGCGAGCCCGCACGTGATTACATTCGTGTGTTCTACAAGGACTTTGGTCTCTGCTTCTCTCTCTTTCTCTTCCCGTCCCCATAAGACTTTCTCCTTCTCTTTGTTCTGTTGAATTGTTTGTACGCGTTCCAACAAGCTCGCAAAAAAGTGGAAAGGACGACATGGCGGCTGCAATAAAGAACGTAACAAAGAAAAACAAGTAGGAAGAAAAGTGGAAACGGAGAGAGATTGAGAAAAAAGACCAAAGTGAAAAAGAAAACTACAAAATAAAAAAAGGACAAAATTAAATAGTCGTGGCCGAGAGAAATTTCAAAGTAGAAAAGTAACGGGGGGAGAAGATGAAATGAGATAAAGAAAGAGGACCGGGAAATAGATGAGGACGAATGAAGGGGGAAATAAATCAGAGTGAATAAAAAGAGGGAAGTCTTCGCGTTGGAAACAAAATTGGAGTGAATAAAAAGAGGAATGTTTTCCTCGGCGGAAAAACATTATAATAGGCGAGAGAAAAAGACAGCGCGGATTTCACGGATTTTACTCCCCTCTCTATATCCCTCTCTCAACGTCTCTCTTTTTCGCGATTTCATATGATCCAGTTTAACAATTCATTTTGTTCCATAACCGCTAGCATAATGGTTCTGTAACTCTAGGGAACTAACCCGACCCAGCCCCAACCCCCTTGTCACTCCAGTTCCATGTAGAAGGTATATATGCGTGTAGTACAATGTCTATAATACAGTCTATCACATTATAGCGAGTGTGTATACAATTACGAGATTCTCAGTCGGACCAGAACTTATTTTCCATAGTCGTACGAGCGTACAGAGTCTCCAATTTCAATAACGCAGTTAGAAACTGTCGGGAAAGTTTCGAGACAAGCGCGACGTATTTCGGAATGGTCGAGGTCATCAGTTATATTTCCATTTACAACGCGAAGGCTTTCACTCGTATCTCAAGGTGAAGGACAATAAATTAAAAAAATCTCGATATTTGAAAAAATATGATTTTCCGAATATTTGATTAAATTTATTATGTTTTTAGGAAATGTAATTTTGAAAATCAATGTTCTTAGAATCTGCGTTCAATAAACTTGGGGTTTACTAGAGCTTAAGCCGTCTATCTGCTTTCAACGAGCCACATTTCTTAATTTGAAGCAAAGAAGGTCAGGTAGGGCCTTCCGAATATGTCGAACCCCGTTTCCAAAGTTCGTCGAAGTCCATTTCTACGCTTATACCTCTCATTTTATATGAAAGTGTCGGGGGGGTTTAGCGTGTGTATATTTGTAACCGTTGTTAATTGGTGCTTTCTGAAAACAAGTGTACTGAGGTAAGTTGTACGTATATATATTATTAATATGCCACTATTATTGTAGTGGAAAGAATTCGGCTCATATAACATTTTGATAAATTACAAATTTTCATTTCACTTGAATATATTGGTGGTCATTTTTTGTTACTATTTTTTAAATATGGATATCAGTTTCTGCCAAGGCGATTTTTCTTCTTTGTAATTCATTTTTCTCCGTTGCTATTTTGTACGTGGTTGACACGTGGTTTTGCAAAATTTATTGCTATAAACAAATGTTTTTGTAACTGTAACCTTTATTTCAATTGCATTGTAATATCATTTAAATCTCCTGCACGCGACAGACTGCCATGGATACGTGGATATGATAAAACGACTGCCATGTATGACAATGGAAAGAAGGGCCTTATTGCGATTCTGCAAAAAATCTCCATCTGCAGACTACTGTAAAACAATTTACAACATGTACAACGCTAAAAGTAGCGTTGAGCGGTGCAAATATGTAGATCAAGTAATCGCACATTTATATAATTATACAAATTTGCAACAGCCCCTCCATGAAACTCGGTACGAGAAGTTTTCATCGCTGGCCGTACATGCTAAAGTCGAAGTTCGATTGGCACAAATACCCCCAACACAATCCGTGCTGTGCGAGCATGTCAATCGCACATATTACCAAATGCAGTTGTGGTTGGATAACGAACTGAATTCAGAGGATTGGGGGTGGAGGTGAACGAGCGCGATGCCCATGCCAGTTATGAACCCGAAAAGTTCAGCGCCTGACAATTTACTAACAGTGGTAAGTTTACAAAAATATTTGGGTATACAACATCTTAAAAAACGTTTCAGAATTTTATAAAATGTGCAGCTATCAAGTAATTTTGTCCGGATTTTATAATAACATTCTTTTTCAACAATTCATATTATTATTCATCTTATAAAATCGTGCCCACCTTTTGGAAACTTGCAAAAAATAAAGCAATTCGGTAATTGTTTTTATTTTCGAAAAAATCTACATTTTGTAATATCCAAACCGTTTGAACAATTTTCTCAAAATTTTATACCAACTTTCCCTTTATAACGCTCGATTAAAAAATAAATTCATCTTTTCATATTTGCAACAATTAAAGCGATCCGACAATTTTTCGAAGAATTTCAACATTCTACCAGGTCTAACAGCACAGACTCAAGTCTGTGTTGTTCGACCGATGTTTCCCGAATTCAATACGAACTATATCTGGAAGCCTCCACACATTTGGTGCTGATTCAAAGTACTCATCAATTTTTGCAAATGTTTATGTCGTAGGTACATTGCTCGTACACTGGGTACTGCAAAACAGTTTGGTGCAGATGCAGGAAAACTGGAAAACCGTGCAATCGGATGTGCACAAATTTTAGATTTTATGTTTAGAGATACGAAGATGAACGTAGAATACTTGTTTCTGTATTTTTTTGTGACGAATAACTTCGTTTGTCATATTTTTCGATAAAGTTATTATGTTGCAAATTAAACGGCGTTTAAACGTTAAAAATCGTTTTTAAACAATTTCCTGACGTCTCGTTGCAAAATTATTATCGCCATTTGATTCAGCATCATCCAATTACCCTTAGATCAATTTTCCGTATACTTCTAAGAAAGTCTCCGCTTTCAGGCTTTTTGACTGGCCTATTTATTGATCGCGTTGGCTCAGCCGATCGTCCTCGCTTAGCGAGAACATAATCCTGAGTATAATTGTTTCGAGAAAATAATTTTTTTCTGTGGATTTTTTGAAAGATTCGTAAAGTCATTCGTGCATCGCACGGTCGCGATCTTTCATCGAGCGCGTCTACACGTGTACGTTTCGGGAATAAAAACACCTTCGAGTGATACGAGTCGTAAGAAGAATATCGTTGTAAAAATCGAATTCCAACGTGAATAAGATCATCACCTTTCATCATCTTTTGAAACAAACGAGTCCGAGCTCTCGTAACGTCAATCCCAACTCCTTCGTGCTAAGGTCGCTGAGCAACGGTCGTACCTCGATCGTTGGTACGTCTTACGATTGTCATTTGTTCCTCGATCGGTAGTTTTTTTAAATCCTTTTCAAATTAGACACGCTGTATCCTCTCGTTCTTCCGCACTGGTGGTGGCGGCGGTAAAATCTTTTTAGTTAGTCGATATATACATACACATATATATATATTGACTAATCGTTGTATATAGAAACATTGAAGAATCGAGATCGTGGGCTTTTCTAGTCGATAGAAGGCAGAGTCCCGTGAGCACGCTCACGGGGAGCACAGGGAGTTGACCTCGTGTCGTTCGGTCACGATTAAACGATCGGTTGAATTGCTCTCTTCGAGAGAGTCGGCCAACGATAAGCCGGCTCTTCGGTTTTACCGAGACAGTAATCTTTCGCTGTTTCGCTGCTGTGTGTGCCGACGTTTGCGCGCACGTGTGCAGCTATATGGAACGCCATGGATCGCATTCGATCGCCCGGGTATGGATTCGAATAACGTTCGATTTATCGATGCAAGCGGCGAGCCCTGCCGCGCAATTTCTTCCGATCTCCACCGACGATCTCGCGTTCTCCTTCGCATTTTCCTTCTCCCTCGCTCTCTCAGATCCCTCGAATACTTTATTTTAATTAAATCCTAAGAAAACGAATCCGAACAAATAGAACGTCGCACCCCATGACAAGCCCTTTGCCGTTATCCTCGCGTCTTATCTCATTCATAAATTCAATTGAATCGGCAAAGCGCATGTTGGTCGTCTCGTCCCTTCTCATTAGCAAATTCTGTAATAGGAGTTGTTACGTTTTACACAGTTATTCTTTTATTGTTATTTTTATTCTTCGCGTTCTCCATTGAACGGGAAAAATGCTGCTAAAGTTATGTACCTGCCTCTGTGATTTTGCATTGAAAAAACAAAAAAAAAATGCAACCTTTCATTTTCTCATAGCGGAGCGTTATAGGGAGATAAATTCGGCGCGTCATTTTGACACGATGAAACTGATAAAGGTCATCTGGAAAATTCGAAATTTCTTTTACCTGTTGATGTTCAATTAAAAATAACACGCCAGTACCTATCAATAATTCGGAATAATTATTGTTCTATTACGAGGTAATTATTGTTTTGTTTTTCGAAACGTCGTCAATTATACGAATCGTAAATTTATTCCCAAATTAAAGTCTTCCGGTTATCTTACGCGGAGGTGAAATTGTATATAAAGGGATTCGAACATTTATACGCGATTTCCATACGATCTCGAAGATATTCGACTCTTCTCCACCCTCGCAATATTCTCTCGCTTTACGGTAGGTACGTGGTTTTCTATCTCTCTTACCACCTATTCTTATATATACAATGTTTGCGCGGCGGAAAGTGGA
Organism: Netelia virgata; assembly: GCA_951802705.1. Classification (NCBI taxonomy): domain Eukaryota; kingdom Metazoa; phylum Arthropoda; class Insecta; order Hymenoptera; family Ichneumonidae; genus Netelia; species Netelia virgata. Next base: position 42,204,155 of record OX637863.1, on the reverse strand, counting down.
AAACTCTTTATCGAGGTTCAACGACACCTCGGTGAGCGGGGTGGGAAGGTGGCGCAATACGAAACGTTTTCCTCGGTTCAAGTATAACGAAAGCAAAGGGAGGATACGGTGAACGCGGGGTGGAAGACGAAGATCCGTTGAATTTTGTCGGGTCGGGAAATAGAGCCGAAGACAGAACAAGTAGATTGCTATTTCTCCTCGCTCGGTTTTCTACCTGCAACCTTTCCTTGGCTGTCGAGATCAGTTTTTCGCGTACGTTTCATTTTTTAGTCCACTTTTGTTTACCGTGATGATAATATCAGCGGCGACAACAATGACAACTATAACAATTGAAATATTCAAAATAGGGTTGATTATTATGCGAAGTAATGAAAACCGTTGTGAGTAACCGGGTATTTTTGCTCGTACTCGTATTGTTATTTCTTACTTTTCTCCTCATCCCTCTTCTTTCTCTATTTTCGTGTATATGTAGCTGTTGCAATTTTCAGGAAAACTACGTACGTTCTAGTAGTCCCGCCATACACCCATACCTTTCTTTCCTTTTGATACATTTTTTCATTTTCACTGTACTACTATATTTTTCTTCTTTTTGGTTATATTTCATGACCAAATATACGGCTTATACTCGAGATAGCCAAAGCATGTACCTACCTCGCCTCTTAACAACTCTGACGTTGGCAGGTACTATATTACGTCAGCAAATATTGAGAAATCGAAAAGTTCATGATTTCTACACTCTTCGTACCTCGAGTAGAATTTTCCTATTTTTAACCAATTTTGTATTAATTTTTTTTGTCGTTTTCAAAACACGAAACATTTTGGAGACTATAAGAAAAAGGCTTATTATGTTGATAAATGAAAGTAGCTCTTAAAGTTTTTGAAGAACGGAGCATTTTCAATCTTTCTACGAGATTGAATTTGTGAAAGCAATCCCTGAATAACTTGACACTGCCAATAAAAAATGATAAAATCCAGTTCGACCTTCTTGCTTCCTCGAGCATCGGGTTTTCCAAAAAAACAATCTTGGTAGTATTTCCTCTTAGTTTCATTTTACGACCGGACTTTGGTCCGAAAAAATCGGTATATCCCGCTTTTCCAATTTCCGAAAGAAAAAAAACTTCGATATCATCGTTTTATCGAAAAACGTTTGATTTTGAACGGAATGTCCCATACGCGTGTAACCAAGTCGGCCATTGCTACCGGCCATTGCTACCGGGCAAGTAAAGCGCGAAGAGTTGCGGGAAAACCCTCGCGGCAATGGCGGTTCAAATGCGAGCAACCGAAAGGCCTTGATGCTGCGGTATGTAGTCACGAGGTGCACGTGAACATACGGCGCGGTGAGAGAGAGAGAGAGAGAGAGAGAGAGAGAGAGAGAGAGAGAGAGAGAGAGAGAGAGAGAGAGAGAGAGAGAGAGAGAGAGAGAGAGAGAGAGAGAGAGAGAGAGAGAGAGAGAGAGAGAGAGAGAGAGAGAGAGAGAGAGAGAGAGAGAGAGAGAGAGAGAGAGAGAGAGAGAGAGAGAGAGAGAGAGAGAGAGAGAGAGAGAGAGAGCGAGAGAGCGAGAGAGAGAGATCTGAAAATCAGACGTGAGCGAAAGGAGAGATTGGAGCGAGGGGAGAGAGAGAGACGAAGGAGAGGAGCGAAGTGGTCGAAGGTACGGTGAAGAGGGAAGGAGGGAGAGACGGAGGAAGAGACGGAGGGAGAGACGGAGGGAGTTCCAAACCATTATATATCCGTGGAATAAGAAAACGGGCGAATTGCGAAGCTCGAACAAACGGCTGGAGGATCGTCGTAGGAGCGAAATGGCGAGAGGCCGGAGGGAAGAGAAGAATTACCGGCAAGAGAGTCGAGAAATCACGTACGTGCTCGTGGTTCGGCGGCTGTACACCGGCTAACCGCAAGTTGCACAAATCCTCTCTCCCGTCTCGTCTCTTCCTTTTCACTTCCCGGCTTCATCCCGTGACTTTTGTTCTTTTCATCTCGGCTACGGGGCAATGATTGGTACCGGGGATATCACTTCGGATGTGGCAAATGCACCGATCATGATTCGCGCACTCGCACGTACCTACCGCCGATAATAAGTATACGTGTCTGTCAGTGAGTAAGTAGGTTCGCATAATTTGAGATCCGATAAAATTCATTGCGAAGATTGAAATTGACGGTAGAGCGAGAGACGAAGGAGGAGAAAAATAGATGGTGTTTGCGCTGGATTGACCTCATTTCCAATCGGAACATTTCCACGATTTTATCATTCGATCTTTATTGTTAAATGATGGAATGGCTCGAACGATATTTTATCTTAAGATGTTATACTAACATTTTATGAAATAAAAAAAAATTGATTTTTTGAAAATTTTATGAGTCTCCTGCCTTAGTACGTCACGGACGTCGCGATACGCGTTAGAAAAATGTTAAAAATTTAGAATTTCCGTAGGTAGCCGTGCTAATTTAAACACGAAGCTGGACGACCTGAGTGGCGTAGATTTTTTTCCGTCGATTGGCGTTCCCGTGACTTCGCTGTGATAAGTACCATAATCGCTGACTCGGACGATCCGCCCTGTGCTCTAAAATCGGATCGGGTGGGCTTATGTAGTAATTTCTGTTATTTTCATCGCTGGCCGGCGGTTAACGTGAAATACGATCGTCAATTGCACGACCGAGTGAAGTCCGTGCATTGATGCGACGTAAAACATGTCGGGATAACTTTTACTTCAGGAACTAAGACATCACTCAATAAGGTTCCGGTCTAAGTAAGAAAAACAATTTTTTTTTTAGATATTCGAATTTATTCATCATCATACTCTCTTTGAAGAGTGATACATTCATTCCAACGCTCCTCTAACTTTTCGATGCCTTTTTTTCGAAAGATTTGTCTTTGCTCTCAAAAATAGTCCTCAGTTTCGGCAATCATTTCTTCATTTTAGCCAAATTTCTTTCCCTGGAGAATGTTTTTGAGGTCTGCAAAAAGCCAGTAGTCGCTGGGGGCTGGATCTTGAGAATACGGAGGGTGGGGAAGCAACTCGAAGCGTAATTAATTGAATTCGACCATCGTTTTCATCGACTTGTGACACGGTGCATTGTCTTGGTGAAACAGCACTTTTTTCTTTTGCATGTGAGGCCATTTTTTCTTGATTTCTATACTCAATCGATCCAAAAACACCATGTAATATTGGCTAGTGATAGTTTTACGTTTCTCAAGATAGTCGATGAACAAAATACCATGCGCGTCCCAAAATACAGATGCCAAAACCTTGCCAGCGGACTTTTGAGTTTTTCGTCGTTTTAGACGACTTTCACCGGCTGCTGTCCACTCAGTTAACGATCTTTTTGATTCAGGTGTGTAGCAGTGGACCCATGTTTCATCCATTGCCACATACCGATGCAAGAAATCCTTTTTATCACGCTTGCACAGCTCCAAACACCGCTCTGAATCGTCCACGCGTCGTTGTTTCTGGTCCGGCGTGAGCAAACGTGGCACCCACTTAAACAAGCAAGGAACTTATGCATGCTCAAATTTTCGTATAAAATTGTAAACACACTACCTTCTGATATCTTTAAAGTGTCAGCTATTTCATGCAACTTTGGTTTACGATTGGCCAAAATTATTTTGTAGACGTTTTTTTATGTTTTCCGGAACAACTGCCACTTTTGGGCGACCATAGCTTTCAGCATCATCAGGGTTTGTACGACCGCATTCAAATTCAGCATACCAGTTAATAATAGTTGTTTTCCATGGCGCAGAGTCCTCATAACGCTTATCAAGTCACTGTTTGGCTTCACCAGTATTTTTTCCCTTCAAAATCAATGTGTGCTCAACACACGACATTTTTTTTATCCATTGTTTTGAAAATAACAAAAGTTGTTTCACTAAAACCACTGTTAACTTCTGATTAAACGTCGGAATGTCATGAAATTTTGACACGTATCGTTTGAAGGTTAGTACCTACTATTCGGAAATAATATATATATATATACTTATTGAAACTTATTGAGTGATGCGTTAGGACTATTTTGCGTCTATTTTGTTGTCGATTAATTGGGAAAAGTCTCGCGAGGCCAAATCCGGCGGGGCCGCAAAAACGGACCAAGCGTTGTTAACCTACATACCTCGATATCGACTCGTAGCGTGGAAAGTTTACGGGTTGCGCTTCGGAGATTCATAAACTATCTTTTAATTATATTAACGATGGGTCTACATTTCTACCTACATGGGACTTCAAATCTAGAATGCCACTTTCACAACTTGTTTCAACTAAACAACGTTTCGTATGTGGAGGGGATTTCACCTTCTAATATACGAGGATAGGTACCAGATGGTACATATTTCATCCATTTCGGATAGGACTCTGGGTATATTCCTTTATCCATTTGAATCGAGGGACCCGGTATATCTGTAATGTTTTTCAAATGAGTTTTTCAATATTACTGTAAACGAGAGACCCCGTATAAGCTTTACAATCTCTTTAAAACGGGATTCTTGGTACATGTCACATCTCTGTTTAATGACACACCCGGTATAAGTCGTCGCGAAATCTTTGCATTATGTATTGAATAGCAGTTTGTAGGTACGGTACGATTGTTACTTACCTTCGGTGTCTGGACTTCATACTCAAACTATCTCGAAACTTAACTTACGGGAGATTAGGTGCCAAAATTTCTGAATACGGGAACGCGAACGTTTGCGATATTTCTGTATAATCTCGATGCAGAGAGATAAGTGGATAAGTAGACGACTTATGCCTATCGCGTACAGTTGAAACTCTGGAGGGAGAGGCTGGCTCGTCTTTGGCACCGCCACTACCGATACATCCTGTGACCAAGTTTCCTATGAAATTTCAGGATCCCCCCGTCTCTGGCATTTAACGCGCGCGTGCTTGCATTCCAACAGGTGCGAAAAGCACGACGCGCGTTCCCGGCGCGTTGCGGAAAGGCGCTTAGGCGATCGAAAGGTGCCGAGCGGCGTGGACATTGGTACGAGAGTGGCGGTGGTGACGATGACAGGGCGGGAGCGGGGACAACCAAGGGAGGATCAAGGCCCAAGCTGGAAAGTCGTGAACCGCGTCGCGAACCTTCCACACACCGGTGTGGTAGAGTCGAGAGAGACGACGCCCGGACCTCGGTGGTTTATATACTCGCCCGCGTTCCAGCCCTCGCGTAATCCTCCGTGCCCACCACGTACCTTCTTTCTCACTTTCTTTCTTCCGCTTTGTTTTTTTACTCGTTTCATTCGAGTGCTTCGCTAAACCCGAATGAAAAAGCCCTCGCGCGTTTCCCTACTTTCCTCACGCTTTCGTTCCACTCGTACCTATTCTCTTATTTGGCACTCGTTACCTGCGAGCGGAACAAAAATACGGCCAACGGAATTTATTTGCACCGTTTTTATGTAAAATAACTCCTGTTTTTGTTCGATTCGAACAAAAATTGTTGCGTCTATCGTCGTATTTTTCAACCTTCTTATCAACATTCAGGCCCTTGAAAAAGAATATCTATTAAATTGTAAAGAAGAACGTTAAAAAAATCTCAGTAAGAAACATTGATAATTAAATTTGGAATTTTCAGGTTGATTTTAAAAAAATCCATCTTTCGACTATCGTCGGAAGAAGTGGGAGGAAGCGTCTCTGCGAGTTTTCTCGGACAAGAGTGTCGCAACGAGTTTAGTATTTCATGGAGAAGATTTCGCCCATTAGGCGTGAACACCCGAAAATCATGGATCTTCGATTTGACTCTGGTCTTTTAATACGCCTATACTGTCAATCGTATGTTGTATGTTATATACCTTCGAACGCTCTCTATTTTTGCGAGCATTGTACCCAATCTACGTCGTTTCATCCTGTTTGATGCGACATTTATACGACCTGTCGACGTGTACATAGAACTATATGTTTATATATAGAAGATATTTAGCGTATTGTCTACCGGCCGTAACAACTTGCGCATCACCCCGTGTCGCCTAACTACCCTGCACGCACGTTGACTCATGTATGTAGTCCATATATGTCAACCACAGCTGGACACAATACTGTGGAGGAAACTTTTGTATACTGGACTATGTTGTCCCGAGGCCTACGCACTTTCTCGTTCTACTGTATTCGGGTGTGTGCGTGCCCGTGAGTCCACACACATCGTGAGACCATAACCACGCTGACGCATCCGTCATAAATTCCCACCTTCGTACCTCATAGACAAGCGCGTGCACTCGCGTACTCACAGACTCGCGCACACACCCAGTGTTTGCATCTCATACCTCCCATGCTCCAGTAAAACGCAAAACGTATCGCCGCTCGAGGATATACCTATATTTCGTATGGATATTTGACGTTTTCGGGTGGGTAAATATTTCCATTGTCTTCAATATTTTCGAGGTTTTTTTCCTTTTTTTTTTCGTCGTTCCTTTGATCGAGAAGGAATACTTTTTTTTTTAATAATAATAAATAGGAAAAAGTCTATAGACTCACTGGCGGGAGCGGTACACGACGTGGTCGGGATCGTCAGCCCATAGGCCTTCACGATGACCGAACATGGTGGACCGAGGGTACGATATGGGGCGTGTGTGCGGAAAATTCAAACGAGTTTTTTTTTTCGCGGGTTGCTGCAGTCGCCACGGCTATAAACGCAGCTACTCGCTCGGTTGGCTCTCATCCCCCCGTTTCCTTTTCGCTCTCGTCGCGCCATAGTTTATTGGTTTAGTTTTGTTGATTGTTCATGCATCCGTGGCATAACGAGATTTCGCACCCATAGTTCTCCATTTTGCCGTTGTGTAGCGAGCGCCACAGAGGCGATTCGTTACGCATCGAACTACGGTGCTAAAGCTTGTTTATAGAAATTCGTGCAAATATATGTATACACATATATGTACGATGTAAAGTAGAAAAAGAGGGAGAAACAAATCACTCAAAACCGGAAATTTTTATTGTTTTCACGCGTGTCGGACACAAACGCGAATATCGTGAATATTCGTCCTCTAGAGATGGGCATGCGCGATGGTTATCCGTTCGGTCAGTGCCGAAAAAAAGAAACGCGGAAGGCGTGAATATGTATGTTTTCGAAAGTGTGTGCGAGAATAAATTAAATATACCAGAAATTCGATGGAATAAATTAGAAGTTTGTCGAATATGCTTTTTTTTTGTACAAAAGTCACGATGCGCGCGATGATATATTTGATTTAATTGTCGAAACGATCATTTTGAATAATAATGATGATAACAATAAATTTTGAGATTATCGACCAAGACGTCGACTGGACGAGACCGGGTTCTGATAACGATCGAGTGCAACCGCGATTTGTTTCTAGCTGCCGATTTTTAAATTTATACACGACGACGTTTGTGGCAAAGATCCGAAAGAGGTTTCCTGTAATTTGAATTGCACGTGAATAAATTGGACATTTCGCTGAAAAGTAATAAATAATTCAGTTGACTGAAATTTCTTGAAGAGGTCGTCATGAAATATTCCAACGGTTTGTGAAATATGCAAATTGGAGCTATTTAGGGTGATTAATCGACCCATTACCCACGAGCAAAGAGGCACAGAAAGAGAGAGAGAGAGAGAGAGAGAGAGAGAGAGAGAGAGAGCGCAATTAGAATAAAGGTTAAAAGGTAAAAAACAGGAATTCTCGATTTTCACCTCGGGAATTGAAACGTGGTTTCGTGCACCTATAGGTAAAGATCTTCGCACCAAATCGGTCCGTATGTCATTTCCCACTATTTTCGGACTGTTTAAACTAGGAGTTACTCTTGAGCACGTAGTTACAAATAGGTTTTTACGAAATATTGCAAAATGAATCGACTCGAAGGGTTTTCAGTCCAAGGGTCGAAATGACGGGTTACCTCTAGGTAGGGAAAGGCCGGGCAAGGTGGGGTAGCTGAGGTTAAAACTCAATAATTCATAGGTTTTCGCAGTTTTTAAATCGTGTTTAATCTTATTTAGTCAATTTGTTGTCCGTCTTGAATAGTCACATGCCCCACATACCCCGTACACATACCCCATCTTACCCGGTAGGTCGGGTAAGGTGGGGTACCACTCATTCTCCTGATCTCAAAACGATAAAACACACCAATATGACTTGCTTCCTCATCCTTGTCATCAATACTTGAGCATAAGCTATAATGTGCCCACTCAAAACATGAAGAACACGCGATTCAACCTTCACCGGAGTCCAAGTATCTTTTTCGTAAAAAACAAGTTTTTACCTGCTACTGCAATCTTCTGTCTATAACATTCACCTAAGTGCCATCCAAAATTCACAATTTTTAATGATTTTGTTCTAACAAACGTATATGAAGAAATGTGTAACCAAACGACGCAATTCACGTTTTTTTTAATAATAAAAACAATTGACTGGAGATTATGTCAAGACTCGCATAGCTCATCACTGTTATGACGACGAGTAGTTAGGCACCGCAATTAACTTGATCGGTCGGTTTTAACCACGTGATTAGTCCAGTACCCCGTCTTGCCCGGCGTTCCCCTACTTATACAGAAGGCCAAAAAACAATTTTTCAATAATTTTTTTCGGACAGGCGTTTGCATTTATTTTAATGAATCTTTCGACATTAAATTAAGTTGATTTACACATAATGCATATTTTTTTTTGTACACAAATATTTAATTGCCGATCTGCTACGGCCGATCGCCGAGAGTACCTCAAAAAAAGGCGTCTTACGGTGAATAAGATATCTCTGAAGTGGATCATCTGAAATGGAAAATTAATGAAGATTTAGTCGATATAAGGTAAAATCTTTTCCTTAATCGAAGGAATAAGCAATATTTAATGAAAATAGCGGCTTCTCAACAGAAAATTTGTATTGTCGACAAAGAAAATGTCGTCTTAAATTACACCGGCACACAAAAAAAAAGTGCTCTGTACATTTGAGCAGACCCACCTAATGACATGTGTTTCGACGTGCTGAATCCGAATCTGAGGTCCGTTTAGCTCGTACACCCTCAACATTTTGAGTTAATCGCGAATAATTGCAAAAATGGCTAAAAATCGCGAAAAACTGCAGTTATGGAGATGAAAAAAATTGTGTCGACCTGGATGGAGTATGATTTTTATGTATATAGTTTGATCCGCTGAGTTTGAATCTCAAGTTTATTTGGCCTGTTAACTCTCTAAAATGTAAGTAAATTGCGAAAAACCGAAAAAATTGCAGTTATAAAAATAAAAATAAAATTTATTGAACACATTAAATACAAGTTTAGCGTCTAATAATCTGAAACATTCATAAATCTATTTTTAAAAAAGCATATAAAGAGAAGGTACGAAACGAAACATGGATTTCAAACTGTTCTTTGTTTATATCGAACTCTTTTGTCTTCAAATGACCTACGCAGCGTTTTCCTTTGTCGTTTACTGTTTTCTCTCGGTATTTCTCTTTTTAACGTCCAGCAAAAATCTGCCATCGTGTTGACATTCTAATTTCTCTGATACTTACTCTCCATTTGATTTATGTCTTGATGAAATTGTTCTTGAAATTATTTGTTCGATGAAATTATTATTGTTAAAAATAAATGGTTTCTATCTCAATCTCTTACTATATTGATTGGCTTTCATTCAAATTTCGATTTTCCCATCATTTTCAAAATATTGAAAAAATAGTAAATATCGAGATTCCACGATGGAACTAGTCCAAATTTTTTCGAAATCGCAAGACGAATTCGGAAAAAAGTGAAAGAAAAATCGGTAACGTCATACTTGATGTTTTTTGATTTTATCCAAAAAAGAACATCGAGACATTTATAAATAATTGTTTCGTTATTCTCTTCTCAAAAAGCAGTTCAGGACGCATAATTTGACGCACTTATAACATTGCTAAAACCGTCTTGTTCTCGAGATATTGGCATTAAAATTGTTTTTTCGGAATTCTCAAAAACTCACAACTCAAAAAAAATGGCGAAAAAGATCTGAAAATTTCATGACTTGCTCTTTTCATTAAATATTATGAGGGAAATTTTGTTTGTCAAAATCGAAGATGGAGCGGCAGTCTGATGGCCGATCTCCCGTGGGATACCTCATATATATATATATATATATATATATATATATATATATATATATATATATATAATATTCAAAGATAAACGAGAAACAGGATATATTATCGTCTCGAGAGAATTCGCCGTGCTGCCTTAACGTACATATTTTCGTTACTTAGGCGTCGAACGTCACTTTTCGACGCGCATCTCGCTGGGAATATTCATTGGAATATATCGAAAACGTGCCGAAGTAGAAGCGTCGAAAGACGTCGGAAACGTGATCTCGCATTCAGGGTTTAGATGTGTAGCGTGAAAAACAAGTGAATACGCGAGAGAGCGAGGAAACATTGCTAAGTAGGGGAGGGGAGCTTCTAACTTTTGAAGCAGTCCAGGCCAACGATGGGTAAGAACGGGGCGGTGAGCGCGGTGAGGTGAGGGGTCAGGGAGCGTATGCGGTTCAACGTGAAGGGTTTCTTCCGGCAATGATCACTCGGTGTTGAGGACGAGAGAGTTTCAGGGAACCAGAAATTGCCCTTTGCCCAACGCATGAACGCGAAACGGACAGCGGGGGAACACTTTTAGCGCACCCTGCCGACTCGAACGTGCAGCAAAGCAAGGCTATTTGTCCCGTTTGGGACAAATAAAGTCCTCGTCAAACGTCGGTTCTTCATTTACGTCCTTACTGTCTAACCTTTACATTGGCGATCCTCGGTACCTAATTCTCCATCTTCCTTTGTGGCGATCACGTAGCGCATACATAGTTCGAGTCAGGGTGTTTCGAAATTCCCGAGATTCCCGAAGTGAGATACCAGACCAACGGCACCGAGGTTCAAGTGGTATTGCGGTACTGTATCCTTGGGACGGTCGGTGTACGGAGGGCGAAAGTGGGATAATATCGATCATACGGCTAATTGTAAGATGAACCAGGGGCCTTTTCCTATAATCGTATATTTTCGTTCCAAATCAAGACGAGACAAGATTTCAGGATCGTTCCTTTCCGAGTACATAATTAGTTGAATTGCGTTTTGTTAAATAGCTAGACGAAGTTATGTGGTCAAAATTATTGAATTTTCGGATTTTCGCATAATTGCTTGCCTTTCATTATCCTTTGGACCACTCTTCGGTCAATAATTATTTACCATTTCATTTATTTGTGTACTCGGTCCTCAGTGATTGTCGGCTCATTCGTGAACATTTATTTTTAAGTTTTACTCGCTCCATCGGTAAGCCGTGTATCGTCGGACTCATCTTTTACAAAAGCTTCTTTTTTTGGATGTACCGAGTCGCTTTAACACGTGTCCGAGTCACTTTAGTCAAAAGTCATTTTACCTGGCTTTCACAGAATCCTCATTAAATCCTTAAAAAATTTGCGGGAAGAATAATTTATATGTAGGTGAAAAATATAATGTAAATCGTTTCAAAATCGTTTCAAAATAATTTTTACGAAATAATTGGTATTTTTATGGAAACACCGAGTCTTACAATTTCTTTCTGATTTTCTTTATTTCAAAAGCAAACACGGTACTATTTGAATATGACTTTATTGTAGGATATACCACATACGATCTCGAAAACGATTGGAATTCAACACAAAATGCAGAAATACATTTTTTATAATTTTTTCGATGTTACAATTTTTATGAATAACCAATCATTTTCCGCTTTTTCGATAAGAAGGATGTAATTGCTACATTGAAATCACTGAATTCACGATTCTTCACGATTTTTAATATTTCATTTTAATCAATCGATTGCACTTTAATTAATACTCCTCGTGACGCATCATTGATTAAGCTTGATTTTATATCTTTAATTTCGAAGGCCTAACAATCTTATGTAGATTTGTTTACTTCTAGCTTCTATTTCCGATTTTGCGAATAATTAAATTTCTGTTGTATTAAAAAGAAGGCCGACTCAAATTCGTTGAAAGGTGCATAATCGAACGTCGAGGGCTGGAACGGGCGTAGGTATACGATTGTATATTACGATTGTTTCACGATCTACTGTTAAGTGAGAAATTGTATATCAGTAATTATCGTAATTTACTTTCTCAAACTCGACTCTGTTTTCGGGGCCGAGGCCAGAAATATTTCTCGAACCTTTCGTGAATTCCCCGGTTTTCCAACTTGGAGCAATAGTTAAAAGCACTGTGGGACAGAAATCAGTGGAGATAAATCTTTTCGACCTTATCTGCCACTTCAGTGTCTCCGCGTTTTCCGGTCAAAGTCTGTGCTGTTAGTAGAAATACACATTCCTTATTTATTCACAATTCCTTTCTCTTCGCTTTTGTCTCGCTCTCTCCCTCTCTCTCCCTCTCCGTATCTCATAGTTATCTCACCTGGTACACAAAAGTGGACCAAACGAGAAAGAAAAATAAAAAAACACAAGAAATGGGGAAGATAAGTCTTTTTCCAAAAATTTTTAAAATTTTTATCAAGAGTCCACTATTTTCGTATCCTCCTTGTTTCACTCGCGATCTCTCGGACCAATTTTCAAATAGCCTCGATTACCACGAGCTCGGAATCGTTGGTTTATTTTTACGAGAAAGCGTCGGCGAGTCCCGGAAGAAAATATCTCGAAGATTGAAAAATCTTCCTTCTCGCGAGCATCAAACGATTTATTGAATTTTTCGAGTGGTTGACTACGGAATACGAGCCCTCGACTATAGCATTTCTCTTCAACATGGCGTCAGACCGAGGTATATATCGACTCGTCTCAAAACGGCTTTTTCTTTTTTTCTTTCGGCTCTTCTTTCTTTCTTCCCTTAGCGTTTTATCTCGTGGCTTTTTTCACATTTCTCTATCGACGTAACGATTTTCACGGGAGCACTTTTAAGATCGTCTACTCAACGAGACTTAGAGTTCGAGAAGGGTAAAACGGCGAAAGAGACCTTCGAGTTTAAATCTTCACGGTACAAATCTTTCGAGTAGACGAGCCACGTGAACAAGTTTAACGGACAGGATATATTTGAAACCACGTATACGATACAGCTTTGCGCGTATTCTCTTCGAAGTATTTTTTTAATATAATTCTGATATATGAATGTGCGTAAAATTTGTCAACTGTGAAGAAACAAACTTTCAAACTGGTTTTAAAGTATTTTGATTTGGGCGAGACGGATAGTCCCAGGCAAAATCGAAACAACGATTTGATTCGATTAGCATTTAAAAAGATGGGCGATACGTTATAGATTTGAAGAAAGTTCTTTATATCGAAGATATTAATAGGAGCGTTAATTTCTTAATAATAATGCCGTTGAGTTGTTATTGTTTTTACTTAATAAATGAATTCTCTAGTTTTCTTTAAATCAATTGAAATTTTTTGATAATTTTCTGTTTCAAAAATAACTATTTAAAAAATCGAAAAATGATTGGAACGTTTTTAGTTCGAGCTTCCAGTGAAATGTCACTGTTATAAAACAACCAGTTCGATTAATATAATCTAATAGAATTCTCAAAATAGATATTTGATATCAGTGAGAAATTTTCTGAATAAATTTCGGTGTATTCAGAAAAAATAGGGAATACATGATATATATATAGAACAATATTAGATGTTGACTAACTTGTTCAATGTTTATTTTTAAATTAATTTGATAATATATTTTAGTATTATTATTATACTTATTATGCAAATAGGATGGTGATACTCCGGTACGATACCTAAATACAAATTAGCGATACTGCTCTTAAAAATATTCACAATAAAGTTTCACATTATTCCAGTCCAATCTAATAAACCGAATATTATATTTCTATTTCTATTTCTAATTCATAATGATACCTCGATGTGATCGAAATTGAATTGTTTTAATTATTTTAACGGCGTTTTTCCGTGAAACATATCGTTAAAACAGCATACGACGATTGAAAGTAGGTACTTACTTAATTTGAAAATTATTTCATATATTTTGCAAGAAATAGGAGGAATATAGGGCGAGAAATATCAGTGACGACCGAAGCGACGAGTCATCTCCTCCCTCATTTCACCCTTTCTCGGGTTTATAATCTCTCAGTCTGCTGCGTGCTTGCGCGTGAAGTTGGTATGGGACTCGTGCGCCACGGCGAACGACCTGTTCCACCTTCGCGTTCGCGTGATAAGCAGCGAAATAACAGAGAGCCAGCGAAGAAATAATACCGGGCGTGTCTGTATTGTGCTCCGAGTCCGGTATTATCTATGTCTGTATATGTATAACACATACCGAGACAGTTCGTGGGAGGATATGAAAAGACGATGGACGCGGTGGAGAGAAAGAAAGGACCGAGTTTATATGTATAAACATACATATATATATATATATATATAAAGAGAGAGAGAGAGAGAGAGAGAGAGAGAGAGAGAGAGAGAGAGAGAGAGAGAGAGAGAGAGAGAGAGAGAGAGAGAGAGAGAGAGAGAGATGGCAGGACCGTGAGGCGACGTCGTTGCACTTAATTTTGTATGTAGGAATAGTGGATGTGTATGCTCATCACGCTATCTATCTTTCTAGCTCTCTGCATGCTCCGTTTTATGTTTTACCGTGCATAATACGACTATATATGCGTATATAGTAACCGGGGTGTAATTTTAATCTTTTCGCCCAATCTCCGAGCTAAGTTTCATGAGAAAATTGAGGGGGGTGGGGGGGGCGACGATGTACGACCAATTTTGTATCTTCACGGGGCTTCTCGCGCTTTTAAAATTGTTTGTTCAAAATTTTCATCGTGTAATTTTTATCTTTAGAAACGGCGCTCACCCCTCAATATAAAAATAGGACACCGTTTATATACGATATCTATTAACTTCGGGGCTAATAAACAAAAGTCGAAAGTACCTACGTTTTTTCTTTACGAAGCAAAATTGTGGGTTTATCGTTAAGTTGAAGCGATAATAATTATGTTACTGTAAATGTCGATATAGCGTACTGCATCGATATTTATTTTATACTTATAATAATATATAATGTTATTGAAATATCACAGTGAGCAAATATCACGATGATGTATTCTCGTAGTGATATTTGTCATATTACGTCATATGACCGTAATAAGATTCAATGAGAGCCATGACAATATTGATTTCAGAGCAAGAACCAACTTCGGAGGCCGTTAATCAATTTTAATTCGAGGCATGTGCAGCAGACATTGAGAATCGTAAAAAGAGTACTGTACCTACTTTTTTATTAATCCAGATCTGGTCTTGACTCAAGTACATATACGTATAGAAACAGATGGGTTTTCATCCGTTCTTTCTGAATGGATTTATTATTTTCATTCTTATGTCGTTTCTTTTCCTTCCGTTATTCCTATTGCATCCTATTTTTTTGTATCCTCTTTTTCGACCCTTTTCCGCGTCTTCGAGCATTCTGCTTTCGGTTTCTTCTTTTTCATGCAAATTCATTTTTATTATATTCTCAATTCATCCCTGTCCATCCGTCCGTCCTTATTTCCTATCCGTCGATCCTTATTTCTCATCGGTAGGTACGCTGAGATATTATCGCCCGAGAGAACCAACTCTCTCGAGCGCCGCTCCTTCTCGTTCATGCGATCTGTCCTTGAAACGTCGAAGAGAATTTGAATCGTTTCAATCTCGCGCGAATGCCCTCAGGCACAATTTAACGAGAGCCCGGAGATGAGTGTCCGTCCCGAGAAATATCAATCACTTGTGAACAGTTTTCTTATTCTTTTTTTTTCCTCGATCATACAAAACGTAGAGTGAAAAGGGTTTGGAGTTACATTTTATTAAAGCATATATTACGTGATTTAAAATACGGCCAAGTTGAGAATAACAAAGGTGTTCGTAAGAAACAAAAAAGAAACAAAACAAAAAGTATGAAAAATGTTGAGAACCGATGGGAAAAAAATTTCTTGTGTTCTTAGACGAAACACCGGAAGTCTGAGAGAAGCAAAAGTATACGGAGGAAAAAGTTCAAGATATTTTGCTTTTCTCGTTCGGCCGAGCGAGCAATTTTTCTTGATTGCTCACAGCAATATTATCGTGAATCTCGAAAAAGCGGCGAGACTTTGAGGATGGAAAGAAAAGTAAGTCGTGGACGACGGGTAGAAAAATTGTTGCTAGGAAGGGTGGAATATTCGCGACGGCATTTTGCCTGGTCTCCGCGTCTCGTGGCCAACTTTTATCGACCAAAGACGCGTTTCGTGGAGCATTAAGCAGAACGTACAAAGCTGCAAAAAGTTATCGTCGAAAGAAAGTCTCGACTTCGGTCTTCGATGAATCTCGAGCGAGCTACGATTCTTCGAGACCGAAAGTTAAGAAAAAAAAAGAAGTGGACGGATATATCGAAACAATACGGACCACTTAAATCGTCGAAATTTCCGGTGGAAGAATCTAGAACGAACGAATCGATCAGCGTCGCGGCGGAGTGGCGAGTCAAAACAAAAAACGAGGAATCAAATCGTTTAAATGATTTTTGTTCTAATTTTAATTAGATGAAGAAAATTGCTCAACGACAAAACCCGTAGTCGTTCTTAAATCAATGAAACTATTATTTCAAGAGAAACAATGAATTTCTTCGAACGATGAAAACTTATTTGGAGCCGTCGTCGGATTATATACCTGCAGGAGAGTCTCTCGGATTCGTAGTTCGTCGTTTGCCACGGTATGGTTAGACACGGGGCGGGGGGGGGGGGGCGGCAATCATGTTCTATGCGAGATTGTAACTTCGACCAGGGCCGAGAACCCGAGGACGCTCTCAGGAGAGCCTAGAGCACCGGTGTCCATGCACGTGTGTGCGTCCGTGCGCGCAACGAGACCAAAAGCGAGCTTGGAAGAAGCCAAATTTATGTAGCTCATAAGTCGAGCGTCGCGCAAATATCCGGCAGCTCCTGTGCTGTATATTTTTTTTATTTCTTTTTCTTTTTTTTTATCGTCACGCGGTCCCTCGATAGCGCCGAGCCATTATTTTCTCCTTACCTTACTTTCTCGCGGGGCTCTCACTAACTATATATACCTACACTCGTCCATGACACAAAACTGTAGCAGCGGGAGTTTTCGCTACTATACGAACGCTCGTTCGCTCGTATCGGTGCAACGAGTTTGATATTCCATGCATGGGGCGTTTTTCATAAATTCTTATTTTTATGTCACATTTTTCGTTCGATATTTTGTTATTTTATTTCTTTTAAAGATGTATACGACAATTGTTATTTATCGTTGGTATATTGTCCTTTTTAGGGGTTGCTGGGATTACTTCCAGACCTAAATACGGAATATCACATGACATATATGACTCGCGTGCCTGTCCGTATGCACGTCCGTCTGTCACATAATTATAGAAACTACGCGAATCCATGCGGATAGTTGAATGTTTGCACGAGCATACACATTTGAAACCCTCAATTAGATATTGCTTTCAGAATATTATAGATCTCACCAAAAGGTGCTGTATAACGCGTGCAATGAGCGAATTGAAAACAAAAAGTTCCCTAATGTCCTTTAGCGAGATATCGTTGGCTGTTTCATTCGTGCCCAAGAGCTTAACAGCGTTATGCTCTTAGGACATACTTACTCGGTTCTAGAGCCGAACGCGAAATATTTATTTATTTACAGATTATTGGTATACACGTACCAAGACAAACATTTGTTGGCATATTCACGATGATAGCTAATACAATCCTGTAGACTATTAAATGGCGACCTACTAATGGCAACCGTTAATAACTTCGTTCCCAAAAAGTGAAAAATTTCGTTAATGATTTGAGTTTCTTGAGTTGATCATGGGAGTCAGAAGATTAAAAAAATGTCCAGTTTTTCAAAAATTTCAAAGAATTGGTATTTTTTCAAAGTTTAAACTGCCACTTTTCAATCGAATCGGCTTAAGGCGGGTGGCCACCCAGGCCTCCCAGAAAGTAGATATATTTTTTAAAAATTCATAAACTCGAAAGTATAAACCGAAATATTTTTATTTTTTAAGACAAAGTTCGAAATGGCTTTAAGAGTAAAACATATCTATTTTTCCCCGTAATTTTCGAGAAAAAACGTCAATAAAAAAACCAATCGAGTTATCGCAAAAATCCTACGTGACATTGTAGCGACATTATCCACGGATAAATTAATATTTTTTTTTCAGATGCAACTTGTCGGTAATTCCACTGGCTTAACATAAGCGCGTGTCGTGCGGAGGCCTTCGTGAAAATTTCTGCAGCGCCGCCATTTTTTAATATTACAAACTAAAATTTATTTGAAGCATACTTCAAGCCGTTTCGTACCTTGTCTTACAAAATTACAATATTTCGATTTATACTTTCGAGTTTATGAATTTTTTAAAAATATTCCTATTTTCTGGGAGACCAGGGTGGCCACCCGCCATAATCGTATACCTATATGCATTGAGCATACGGATTGAATAGAGGAAAGAAAAATGAGTCCTCGAGACGACGCGTCCCTCTTTTATTTAAATTTTGTTTATTATGTTAAAGAAAATAGATGGATCGAATGAAAGACGAACGTAATTCAATATAGGGTGTGGGCGAGTGTTATGTACATAACGCAAGTCCATTTACGTATAATATCGAGAAAACCGAGGGACCGAGGTAGGTAGGTACGAGTACAAGTGTCCAAACGAAGTATGTACTCGTTATCGTCGACGATAAAAGTTACGTAGGTACCTATATACAGGGTGAGGCACATAAAGTGTTACATAGCAATAGCACTCAAACTATTGAACATATCCAAAAATGTTTCACAATCAGATGAAAGTTTGAGTGTTCGAGAGGAAGTTCGAGAAGGCCAATTGTACTTTTTTAAATGGAACCATGTTTTTCAGTTTCAATTTGATTTTTTATTTATCTCTTTACGTCAATTTTTCGCCGAGATATTCGACTTTTAATAAAAAAAGGTCCTTTTGCCTTTGGTCATCGATATCTCAGCCACCAATGATCGCACAGAAAATTCAAGTATCGTTTAGAAAATTTGAAAACATTTTCTATTCGATCCTTTCGTAATTTTTAGGATTTTTTTTTTATTTTGCACATCGATTTGAAAAAAGTATAAAAAAGTGACTTTTTTCGTTGTTTTAGTAAATCTGCCGCATATTGACAAATATTGATGGGGAGACTAAGACTTTCAGGACTTTTTACTGCTCGATGTAGGTACTCTCAATACCATTGTAAATTTTTTAATCGATGCATCGAACCGTCTTTCCGAACCGATTGATCAAAGTTTACACAAAAATTAAAGGAGCAGGAATTTTGCGGTAGTTTTACTAAAACAACGAAAAAATTCACTTAAAAATTGTTTTTTTCCAATCGATGTGCAAGATAAAAAAAAATTTCTGAAAATTTACGACAGGATCTTATAGAAAATGTTTTCAAGTTTTCGAAACTATCCTTGAATTTTCTGTGCGATCATTCGTTGCTGAGATATCGATGACTAAAAGCAAAAGGATGTTTTTTCATTAAAACTCGGATATCTCGGCGAAAAATTGACGTAATGCGAAAAATAAAAATTAAATTAAAGCTGAAACAACATGCCATCTGGCTGTCGAAAAAAAACATGGTTTCATTTAAAAAAGTGCAATTGGCCTTAACGTAAGTTCAGCGCCTCCACCGAAAAAAGGGTGGTCCAGTATGTCGGCCTTCTCGAATACTCAAACTTTTGTCTGGAACATTTTTGGATATGATCAATAGATCGAGTGCCATTGCTCAGTAACACTTTATGTGCCTCACCCTGTATACCGTACCTACCCGAGTCATTTACTCGGAATTCCTTTCTATTTATTTATGATATATACAACGGATAGAGTGGAATATTGTTATTATTGGTTCGAACCCTTAAGCCGCCGTCTGCTGCTCGTTAGTATCCCAAGCTGGGCACGGTTTGCGAAGCGAGCCATTTCGTTTTCTATATCCAATCGACAAAACAGCACCGAGGCATTACGAATTTGATGAGTTCAATTCGGACCGGCCAATCTGCGTCGGTTCGGGAGGCAAGAGCTGCCAAGGTGTGTATGACGTGAGCTCTCGGTAACTCGGCGAAGGATCGATTCTCTCATCGGACGAGAGAAAATTCGATGTATCATTTAATTTTCTGCTCTTTGTTTACTTTCGAATTAGGTTTTTCTTTCCTTCTAACGATTTGAGAATTAAAGAAAAATCACTTTATATTTCCTCTTCTTTCGATTTTTATAAATAGAAATTATGAATTAAATTTAACGATCGAATTCCAAATGACATTTTTCTTTCTCTCGTCACGGCCTTATCGAAACGACTCTTACCGAAAATTAAAAATAAAAATAAATTCTCGCTGCCCATTACAGACGTGACTATCTCATAAGGTTTACAAAACCAAACGTTCAACATTTAATCGACGATCAAAGTTAAAATGAACGTTTCATTTCTCTCCTTATTGCCAACGTCATCATTGTTTGCGTGTACGAATAAGTCTGAATACGAAGAAATAGAAGAAAAACAAGAATAAAAAGAACAAAAAGAAGAATAGTTACGAAGAAGAAGAAACATAAAAACGAAAGAGTCATAATTTGCGAAGGGCAGATATATATTACGGAGACTGTAAAATTCGTTGATTGTAGCAATTAACGCGTTGGCCGCCAGGGAGAGCGAGCGAGACTGATAGTATCGATTAGTAGTTTGGTAATCCACACGCGCATACCAGATAAATGGAACTCGGGTGTTTGTGTGCATTCGTGCTGATGAAACTCCGCCAGAGAATACGGAAAAAAATCGAATGCGCTGGAAGGGTTTGTTTATATCTTATTATCGTGATATATATATATATAAGCAAAATGAAACAACAGGACGTAGGGAGGATCTAGGGACTTCCTTCCGCTTCTTCTATGCAGCCATACTCTCTATTAAGCGAGAGCGCCCGAGAAGGAGAGTTCTGGACCCAGAGGCGATAAACCTCTTTTTTACGGCCGCTTTTACCACGACTCTTTGCTTTATTACCCGTAGAAACCCCTATCCCCCCCCCCCCCCCCTTCATTTGCTGGCCATCTCGTGGGAGCCAACTTTGTTTAACGCAAAAACTCCTTTATCCTCCTTACGTAGCCGAAGCCTCCTCCCCTCCGGCATAATCTTTATTTCGATAGTTTCACCAAACGGCAGAGAACTAGGTGTGCACCCCTAACATTACGGAAAATTGAAATAAAACAAAGTTCGAGTGCCAGATGTTAACTATAATTGGTAGCTGAACGGCGGGCAGAACGATATCGTCTTACGAAGATCGTGATCGGACTGTCCAAATCATAGGATTGTCTTTTTCTTTACATAATTAATTATAAGACGAAGTTGAAAATGTTTAAGTTCATATATTTGTTGACGAATCATTAAATGATTAGTCGATCAATGAGACAATTTATTGTTGAATGGACATTAACAGATTATTCAATCATTATGCGAAGGTTCGCAGGAATTGAAGATCAGACTGATAAAAGAAAGCTTCCAAAGAAATCTTCTTAAAAGATTTAAAAATCAATTACAGAAATAATTAATTAATTAAGTGGGAGTCTTATTTGTACACCCTTTTCCGCGTTTTTACAATTTCTACCTCATTCTTATTCCACATCTTCCGACTCTCTTCTTTTTCTACCTCATTTTATTTTTTTCCACAACCTCCGACTTTCTTATTTATGCTCTCCCGGCTTCAGCCGCTTCGCATTTCCACTTAACCTCCAGTATCGCATTTGTCGCGGACGAAGGGAAACTATAGAAAACCTCCGCCGATTCAGACCGCTGCCTACCTGGTCTCCCCGTGTGGCAATGCGAGTAAACTCAAGCACGACCACCAGAGGCGCCTAGGGCCGGCACCTCCTCAGCTGTGATGATGGGCCACCCGGTGCTCGGCCAAGGCGTCACCACCCGCGCGATGAGAACCGTCTTGCGAGAGGCCGACACCAATGGAAAAATTTCTTTTTCCATTGGTGTCGGCCGCGGGGATCGAATCCGAGTCCGCTGCGTACGTACTCAACGCCCTATCCACACAGCCACACTGCGCTCCTCTCGATTACGCAAATATTTTATGTCATTTTATTTGTTTTCAAAACGATCAATTTCATACTTTACGCTCAAGAATGGGTCCTCGATCCGCGTATATCCAGAATTGTTCGATTGAAGTTATAAATCTATCGTATAGATACCGTTTCCAATCAATAATAATCGATAGTTGCTGCAATTTAGATTTATTTATCATTTGGGTGGTTCATTGGTTACACTGAGCACTTAACGACCCCCTTGGGTTTTATTAATCGACGCCGGTGCGAATGTGACATAAAATTTGTTCCAAAACATTTTTAATATTTTTCAGTGTACGAGCCAATACGAGCACCCCACTCTCCCACGACGAAATTAATTTTTTTCTTTATATTTATTTTTATTTTATCGTATTTTTTTCATTATACTATACAAAATCTTTTTTCAAATTATCGTAATCATATTACAGTAATTTCAATCAATTCTAACGTTTTATTCATTTATCTGTTTCAGGTAAGCAAATCATCCAATCCTGATTATAATCTGGATCTGAAACATTCGCGTGAGTAAGTACGTTTAATTTCTAATCGTAAGCTGTACAAGATCTGCCAGATGGCATCGAGGCAAAGGTAGAATGTTAGTTCTTCAAAAATCAATATCGGTTCGTCGAATTTTCAATCCGGATTAATTATTGGTAGTAGGTACGCTTTAACCTTTGTTTGAAAAATTAACCGACGTATCACGGATATTTGATGCACGTCCGATGCCCCGCAACAATTAAAAATTCTTACGTGCAATTAGTTCCTTGGCTGTACCTACCGGGTAACGAGCAGAAGAATTTGGAAATTCTCCAAACGATTTTCCTTTGTAGCTTTTTTCCCTTCGTCGATATATGACGTCTGAGTAGGATACCAG